>LBNU01036988.1:29158-93595 GCA_014162995.1 Artemisia annua | reverse complement strand
ACTTGACCGTCAGAGGTGGATCCCGGGGCTACGGCCTCGGGTCCACTCCTAACGGGTTCTCTTTGTTGACATGTCTACTTAGGGCTCGAGAAGACGACTAACGGCCCAAGGAGAGTCGTTGAATCTAGCCCGCGCCAGATTATGCATCAACAAGTGGCGCCATCCGTGGGACAACTACGACTCGTGTTCTCACATCACCGGAAAGCAACCATCGAGTTCAAAAGCCGGTATTTTAATCTTTTAAATAGTCCGCATGATCGAATGCTAAAATAGTATACGATCGAATACTAAACAAGTTTTGTATTTTTCACGTTAGTAAATTCTTGTTTGTAATTCACTTTCAAAGTTTGAAAAGTCAAAGCAAAATACTAGATTACTGTTGCTTTGATTGGACAAAGGAAACAAGAAACAATATATGCATGATTTCTTTATCGTACATGGTACCTAATGATTTCTTTAATGAAAAGAGATAAGACGCATGGTCCATATTTTTTGTGCATATTGTTTTAGAATATTTTCTACAAATTAAAAAAGATATCCTAATATCTTTTAAATATTTAAAAGATTTTACATAAATCTTCTAACTTGGTAAACAAGATTTTACCTATAGCCATGCGCCATGTCCGCACGATCGGACCTACTTTATCTTTTAGACGCGAACAACGCATTCACGATAAATCTACTTGCTTTAGGCCATGCGTACGACATCTTCGCAGATTGGCGCCATGAGCGCACTGTTACATACAGGCACCACGATGCTAAGTCGATCGCCATGAGCACACGCAGACAAAAGCCGTGGTCAACTGCGATCATCCTCAAACGTTAGAGTCTATGCGGTCACGATACATCTATCTGCGTCTGTACGTGCGAAAAAAACTATTAGTCGCGGTTACGGTACATCCATCCGCGCCATTGTTTTTATAAAAAAGAAAAAGAAAAAATTAATCGCCATGAGCGCACTATAGATTAGCTATGTGCTACTTTTTTTTTATATGTAGTTATAAAATCTCACGATAGGTGTAATTCGCACAGCGAAAATTTCTTTTATATGCTATGTGCTATACTATGCTTCACGCTATTTATATTTTACTTCATTAAGTTTTATATGTTGCGACTCGCGGCATATACTTCTAATATTTGCATTAAGTGTTTTCAGGATTTGCATAACTAAGTTTAATGCTCCTACACGAGTAGCACCATCAAACTTGGGGGGCTACCAGGGTATATACTACCACTGTTTGCGCACATCGTACGCAGGTGTATTTGGAAGCAGATCGTACGTAAGAGGTATTGCAAGCCCAGTACAAAGACGAATTTAAATATTCGCACCATCTTGCCGCAGGGGAGACGTCCTCTGTCGGTTATAAAGACGAATGTTATGTTCGCACCTTGTCGCGCACAGCGCGCACTTCTGCCACAGAAGCACGTCTTCTGTCGCACCATGCTACATCGCTACTGGTACAAAAGGTACGCCCTTACCCAGGATGTAGCATGCGGAATCCACCTTCACCATTGTGAGACAATCACAATCGCAATTCCAGTGCGCACTATCGCATTTGGGCTACGCAGTATGGTCCATCCCATGTGCGCACAAGTTGCGCACACATGGGTCATGCCGTCATGATTGATTGGGCCTACGCGGCTATGAACAGAACATAAGTCTAGCATAACATAGCCACGCACTATGTCACACTAGACTTGGGGGGCTTGTGGACGTATAGTCTGGCCCGCGCCCAGACAATGGGCCAGGCCCGGCAGACAGCGGCCCACTCTACGCCTAAACCCTAATCCATGCCTATAAATACATGGCTGGAATTCCCTTATTCATGATCTCATAACAGGTTACCCTAAACCTAACTCATATATGCTACAACGCATCTATACTGACTTGACCGTCGGAGGTGGATCCCGGGGCTACGGCCTCGGGTCCACTCCTAACGGGTTCTCTTTGTTGACAGGTCTACTTAGGGCTCGAGAAGACGACTAACGGCCCAAGGAGAGTCGTTGAATCTAGCCCGCGCCAGATTATGCATCAACATAACATATATACATCAACAAACCCAATTAAATTTGATTTCTAAACTTCTAAGGGTAATATAGTCATTTGATTTGAATTATCTGTGTACCCATCAATCTTTTCCGTGTAAATATCAACGCCCATAATTTAAACATGAAAACACCAAAAGTTGATGCAGATGTAGTTCCATAATGACTTTCCTATTATATATCCTGCATCTCATTTGCACAGAAAGTTGGATCATGTTGTTTTGGTGCAACTTATTTTTGCTTTTCATGTGGATGTGAAGGCCACCAAACAACAGTAATGACAACAAAGTTTCTGTAAGTTACGGGAGGTGAAAAGTAGAAACTAGAAAGGGTCTTCTTTTAAGGACCACTAGAAAAAAAGTATCCAAAGTCATTTCGCAAAATCATTTCACAATGTAACAACTATTTTGTATTTGTATGAGTTAGACCGTCGAATGGTAAAAGAGGTCGGGATTTCTGGCGAACTATATATATTTTGAAACTTAAACAAGTTCGTAATGTGTATGGGACTCCCATACATAGACTAAACAACAAACAACAGGCAATATTGTTACTTGATACGTATAGGCTAGAGCATTTCTTGGCAGCTTCCATAGATCCTCGACTTTTGTTACGTGGCTCGAAGCTTCAACCTTGATAGTTGATACATAGAGCACCTTCACATCTGGATTTATTGTCGACCGCTTATTTACACAATTACATCTAGAGATATGAATTCGGAGTAACAACTATTCAAAAACTAGAAGGAACTTCAGGATCTCAATATGCATTATAATGTCTGAGGTAGACCTAGTTGTCCGATGTCAAGCCAGCTACAGGATAGACCTAGTTGTCGAAGCTACTAGGTTTTTTAAAATTGTAAACAAAGTGTTGGTTCTAAAGATTTCCAATTTAACAATAGCCATGATAAGATTCCTACAAATGATCTAAGAACACTGAACCATTCTGTACAGTTCTGTAGAACCAAGAAACGGACCATAACCCGTCGAGGTTCAATTTTTTCCAATTCTATCAAACCGAGCCCATTTTTTACACAGTTATTGGTAACTTCAATTTCATACACTAAAGGTGCACACTATCATTAACAGAAAAATCATGGAGTTTGATAAAGTAACAGATGTGTATTTCTATCTGTCTTACGCTACAGAATACTACAAATATAGGGTAACATGACTGCGTCAAGTCAAATGATTAGTGAATACACATTTTCATCAACCAAATTTCCATCAAAGTTTGCAACTTTTCATTATCATACAGCACATTATCACAATGTGTTACAGAAGGATCATACACACCATAATACTAGAAGAAGCAGATCTGGAGGCACTCAATAATCAAGACAACAAACTTCAGAGGAAGCCTACTTTTTGGATAAATCTATACAATTAACTTTTTATAAACTACCACCGAATACCGAGAGAATTACTTAAGAACACAACAAAAATAATAATAAAATAGAACTTAAAGGTGGTCTTTAGCTAGCCTTACTGGTGTGTCCTGCAAAAACGCAACATCACTGTTTGGTGCAGTCAACAAATGATGATCTACGTCATCTTCTTCACTCCCCATAGTTAAAGATGAATCACCTGACACTGACCCTTCATCTGTTTGAACAAAAACAATGAGTAAAATGTTGCACTGCGGAATGCGATTAATACATGTAAATTTGTAAAACATGAAGAAAAAAAATCATGAATTAAAACGAACAGCAAGTGGAGACTCACCGGAATATGTTGCATGATCCGGCATATGTCTGACAGCTGCAACTTGAATGTTTTCAGGCAGTAAACAGTTGCAGTAAGAACCTGCTTATCACAATAACGAAGTGTTCAATAGAATGGAACACATTGAAAGTGTCTACCATATTATTGAATCACAATGGCAGGATATTAGTATTTCTTACCAACTTTAGCCAAACGGTTGACCCATCCAGGGATTGGTTTTCCAGTCAACCGCATGCTTACTTCGTTCGTGAAATGATTGCAGTTTTTGGCAATCAGATGATAAGTATCACCGTAATATTTATTAGATAGCTGTTCCATAAATGACCGGAATTCTGTAGGAGACATGTTGGTACTACCCAAAGGAATGGATCGCCTGAAGATAAAACCTGGGCAACTTTTGGGTTCCACTTCAAACACCCCACTTGTTGAGTACTCGTGGGCTCCAAATGCATATTCCATGTCATATGCTGATTATCATATCAAAACCAAACATATTACTTTATCGCTCGAAGACCACAAGTCATTGGAAGATGTGCATAAATTATATATCATGCCAGAACTTTAACTATGTTTTTTTCTCTTCTGTACACTCAATGACCTGTGATACTATTTTTGGTATGATTTTTTCTACAAAAGATATCTATTTATCATGGTGCATAATGCAAGGGGATGAACATAAGCTTTTACCGAATGCAACATACTGTCTTCTCAGAGGACACGTGGAAATATCAGATATAAGTATGCTAAGAAACCGAAGACTTACTCAAATATATTAACTCTTTTCTTTTCAGAAGAGATGTCAGTTTTGCTGACAAGTATATTTATGGTAAAATCTCATTATTAAATTAAGACACTAGTTATCAAATGATTATCAGTATAAGATGGTTCATACATTTTTATGCTTGCACTTATCTTCCATTTCAACTACGATGGTTCATAAAAGATATTTTTCATCGAGAAATAACATTTCTTAAGTTATAAATTGATCATATTCCAGAAATTAAGTTGTTACAAGCGTGGTGGTAAGCTAGGGAGCTAAAAAGTGGGGTATTACATGTATCAGAGCCACGCCAAAATCTGACTTTGCAAAAAGGCAAACTACCACACCTACGCATCCATCTCTGGTGAAGATCACCATAACAGTCTCATCTACTAATGGAGTCCACATGCGACTCAATAAGACAGCAACATTGCTGCAGCACCAGCTTAACGAAGTCCACAATGCAAATTATTCGACTAACTTATACAATGGAATCATCTCCTCCTTCAACAGGAGGTCCATTGCATTAAGGTTACAGTCTAATTGAAACTACGCCAGCCTTAGAATAGAAGTTTTCAGCTAAACCAAAAACCACAAAGTCTACGTTCATGATCTAAAACACTATTATTTCATGATCTAAAAGCGACTTTGTGATTTCCCTTTATTATTCATGTTTACATTATTTTAAAATGATTATCTTTAGCTGTATGCCTGTATATCCTTGACTTAAATGATTATCTTTAGCTATATATATTTTTTAGACTTCTAAACCACGGAAGTTACACAATAGTTACGAGTAGAATTACAGAATATTGAGCTCTCTTTAATTTTTGTCTTTCTAGTTTATCTATCCAATATAAACTACATCCAAAAGGACCATACACAAAAGGGGTTTTTGCATATATATCCTTCCGAAAATGCATAATTGCATATATATCCAAAGCATGCATAAAAACCATTGTACTATGTTCATCAAAAACTTGTACAAAGGATATATATGCAATTATTCACTTTGGGAGGGATATATATGCAATTCTGCCTACAAAAAAGAAACTGTTACTGTATGAGGCTAAGCAGCTCAGAATCTCACATGCATAAACTAGCAGCAAGTGAGCAATATGTGAACCTCTAAATGACAGGGTTCATGACAAATAAAATAAGTAACAGCATAAACTATCAAGCACGTAATCACAATAGTACTTATAAATGCTCACACACGTTACACGTGTTATAATCAAGGATTTACAGTACAACCAACCATTATTTAAAAAAAAAAAAAGGATCCTATCTAGAAGATTTATAAGCTCCGTTATCCAGGAAGATAGAAATTGAGAAGTTTTCAGGTGAATACAGGCCATACACAAAATCTATAAGTACAGTCCATACACGACAATCAAAAGTAACCCACTAAGCTTAATCAGTTGGAAAACCCCTCTCCTTTGGACACAAAGGTCAAGGGTTCAATCCTCACTCCCTACAAAAAGGCCAGTGGACCTCGGGAAGCAGCCTCTCTACCTTGGGGGGGGGGGAAAGGGGGGGGGGGGTTAGGCTGTCGTCTCACCTCCTCCATACCTCATGGAAGACGGGATTGGGTCGTGTTGATTTGATTTATGTATATAAATACATGAGAAATCTATAAGCAACTGTCATATCAAGCGAATGTCTTTTATGTTATTAAAAAGTAGGCTGGGTGATATAGGTCCTCTATCCTCATAATTAGTCTCCTTCTTTCTTCAAAAGGAATGGTTAAAAGTATGTTTTCTGGTAGGAACATGATTCTTATGCCTAATATGTATGCCTAAAAATGTGTCTAACTACAAGATGAAGACATGTGGCAAAATTGAAAGTGGATATCAAGAGGGAGAAAATGCATATGACATATGTCAAGTGATAAATGGATTAGGCTTAGGCATGGGAATTAGGCTTCTTGGTTGGTACCATTGGAGATTGTCATAGATTCAATCATATAGATAAACTCCAACATAACTATTCTTAAGAGTCCTTTCTGCAGTGTTTGGAATTCCTCATCAGAATTGCTTATGCTTATGTTAGTCACTCCAAGCCCGCTTGTGGGCTTAGGTCTGTTAGGGTTTTCTATGTTGCGTTTGTAGTGGATCAATAATATATTAGGGGGTGTTTGTGTTTGATTACACGTTTGCAAAACATGGTTCTCAAAACCACGATTTGAAAAAGCTACTCCCTAGCTCCAGTTTGAAAACCACGTTTTGAAGCATTTTCATCAAATAATCACGTTTTCAAAGGTTTGCCAAACACCCCCTTAATCTTAACGGGGTTTTCAATGTTTAACAAGGTATCAGTCAGAGACCAACTCAGCCATCTTTAGTTGCTGCTTCTAACGCCGTACCAAAACCCAATTATCAGACATACAACTGTTTAAATCTTAAGCAATTCAGCTTATATAAAGACCTAAGAGGTATAATAATGATAATCAAATAAGCAGATAAGCATACGCAGTTTGCTTCTATCCAAACACCCAAAACTAATTATCCGTTGTACGAAAACAAAATAAGCTATCCCAACATTCATATAAATAAGCTCTATAACTATAACAGATTTCAAAACCCCATGAATTAGTCGGCTAAAAGGTCGAAAAACACTAAATATGAGCAACAACTAATAAAATGAAACAACTAGACATATATACCTTGGATACCAGAATGAAAGATACCAAAACCCAACCAATACATATAATTATTAACAGGTGTCAAATCATAAACATTCAAGTACACCATCCCCCCTCCTCCTCCTCCTTGACTATTATTATCCTCATCCTCGTCACTTCTACTAGATGAGCTCATCGGAAACAACCTCATTTAATTTGTATACCCTGAGAGAGAGAGAGAGAGAGAGAGAGAGAGAGTAAATTAAATGTGAATTGTGAAATGAAGGATGATTGAAGGATGGAGTTGGATCTTTGTTTGAGTTGGATTTGTGTTCGTGTAAGAGGGAGAGAGAAAGAGAAATAGAAAGTGAAAGTTAGTGCGTGTGGGTTTTGTCTGAAATCCACCAGAAATATACTCCTCCTACTGTAATTAATTTTCATCTATTAACCCAAACTTATTTTATGATGACAAGGCTCACTTGATCGACCGGCTAGCATTTCGTCTGAGTCTTGAAACCACTTTTACACATTTTAGGCATTTGTTGTTGTAACGGAACGCGTAGAGCCCCGGGTACAGTAGCTCATGGGTTGAGCCATTGCCAAAACGCGAGCTTATGACGCGGGATACGATACCGACGACGCTGGGCTAGCAAGGCCTGGCATCGTGGCCATCAGCTCACGCCGAGCAAAACTTTTTATTTATTTATTTTATTATTATTATTATTATTATTTTTATTAGGGAAATTGGTTTTGGTGTCATAGCCAAAACTGATGCCATGGAGAAAAAGTGTTGAGGTGGCACCACTTTTTTCTATAACACCACACATGGCACCAAACGATACCTAGCGCTCTTAAAGTAATTCTATATCGGTTTAGTTTTTCTAAGGGTGTGTTTGGTGTGTTATTTCGAATTGCAATGATTATATGTTTGAATAATGTGTGGTATGTTAGTGAGTATATCAATTCAAATGTTGTTGTTTGGTTTGATGATTTCGGTATAGGTTTTACAACCCATCAACTAACAAACAAAGTTAAAAACAATTTGAATACTAGTGGAGCTGAGCTTACGGAAATACTATCTTAAACTACCTTTTAGAGTATATACATATAAAACTAAATATTTATATATCCATTTGTAACCAAACACTTGCAATGGATGTCATGGTGATAGCTTTATTCCGAAACCCATGAACCAAACATTTCCTAAGTTAATGAGTTGATTTTTATTTTTCATAGATTTGTGACATACACCGTAAAATGGTATACAATCAACAACCAAACTTAAAGAACACCAATAATTATTCAACCAACCTGCTCACACTATATTAAAACCTAATAGATGACAGTCCCAAACGGGGTGCTACCTGCATACAAAAGAAATTATAATCCCCTTAAACAAGATTCTATTAACTTCACTACAAATCTCTCAACACTCAGAATCACAAGATCAAATAAAGAAATTGGTCTTGTGTTAGAACAAAGTAATCAGAAAACAAAACAAGAAATATCAAAGATGATAACTCAATATCAAAGAAAGATCAGAAATAGTTTAGATAGAGTTTTTGAGAGATACAAGAACGGCTAAAAGAACGAAAGAAACCCTAGCATAAGTAATGTGCTTATATAGACTGATGTTGCAATTTAGCCCCTTTGCTTTCATACTTCTCATTTAAAGACTAAACTAAATAATCCTTTGTAAAGAAATTTGATAGATGACATAATGGTACTTGGACCATAAGTTGACTGCCTCTTCAACATCCTTCCTCAAGCTTATGGGTCATTAACTTGAGCATTTTGCAACTGAGAATGCAGTTTTCCTATTACCATGTCTTCAACCTTTCGTTCAAACATATCCTGCAAACCAAGTTTTTTGCAAAACAAATTGTGTTGTGTAGAACCAAGACACTTTGTAAAAACATCAGCAATGTGAGAGTCAGTATGTATCTTAACTGTTTTGATAATACCATCTACTAGATGAACATCTAGTTCAAAGTGTTTACTTTTCTCATAGAAAACAGGATTTGCAGCTATTTGAATAGTTGAACTGTTATCACAAAACAATTCAACTAGATACAAACCTTTCAACCTAAGACTATGCAACAAGTTACCCAACCAAATAACCTCACAAGTAGCAAAATCCATGCTTCTATACTCAGTATCAACCGAACTTTTAAACAAAGTAGCTCGTTCTTTTAACTTTTCCAAAAATTAGAGACTGGCCCAAAAGCACACAAAAACCTGTAACAGACTTTTTATGGTTTTGGAATATTTAGCCTAATCAGCATCAACAAAAGCTCTTAATATCAACGAAGCTTTGTTAATCTGAATTCCAGAACCTAGAGATTCTTTCAATTATCGTAGCACCCTTAAGGCAGCTTTAAAAGTGACTGTAATGGGCTATGCATGTGCTGCTTAAGCAGTGCACAACATAACTAATATCAGGTCTGGCTCTGGCATTAGTCAAATATGTCGACTTTCCACAAGCTTTTGATAGCTTGTAAAATTGGTTAACAACTTATCTTTTTCAGTTTCTACAAAATTTAAGATAGTATATCCTGGAAAAAGGAGTATTAACAGGTTCGCAAATAAAAGACCATATTCATGTAACTACTCAAAACATTATTTTCTTTTAGATATACATAAACCTTTATCATATTCCAAAATTTCAATTCCAAAATACACTTTAACACACCTAAATCTTTTATCAAAAACTTTGTACTTAAACACTTTTTAAACTTACTGATTTCGGTTTCATCATTTCCAGTGATGACAATGTCATCCACATACACAAGCAAAGTAACAAGCAAAAACCCTTTTATGTTTGTGACTTAATTGAAGATCTTTATATGACTTTGCCTCAAGGATATGATAATGTTGACAAATCTTAAATGTGCAAGTAAACAAATCTTTTGTATGGCTTAAAGCAAGCCCCAAGACAATAGAATGCCAAGCTTACCACTGCCTTGTTTAAGCATGGCTTTGAGCAGAGTAAATTTGATTATGTTTTGTATGTCTATCTCGTCCGGAAACGGGGATCTAAAACTAGTTACAACTTATGCTAATTAAGAATTAGAATTCTCTTGAAGACTCTCGTTTCTTTACCATTAAAGTATTACGACTATCATCATACCTTGTTTGTGTACTCTTAGAAATTGCATTTTAGGTGATCAAATTTATTCGAGTCACCATTCAAGTTCATCTGTTAGTGTTACACTTTATATCACAAATTTCAATTACATTTGGATTTGCATAGAGTTAGAAGGCAAACGAGCACAAGCTGCGCCGCTAACTATTTTGAATTGCAAAACTAATTCTTTTAAAACAACGTCTGTTGATCTAGGCGTCATAACATTACTATGCATAACTCGTTGGAATATGTTGAGGAACTCTACTACCTCAGGTGCAAGGAAACCAAAAGTATCATTAAATCGATTTCCTTAACAACACTGAAGGTCAATATATTTTGGCTAAATTCAAATAAAGTTGTAAGATTCATCTTTGTAAAATGTAAGCAAAAGTTGTATCTATAAGATTTTGGGTGTCGCTCCATCATAATATACTTGCCCACTTGGTGCCTCGCTGCCTCAAAACAGCTTAGCTAGCTATGTTTTTTTAAGTCCAACTTGTCAATTTACCAATCTCAAACGAGGACTTAGTTGTTGTTCCCGAAATTTCATATAATTCTAAAATAAACAAAACGTATCACTCACCATTAACCATCTCATGTGGTGTATAAAAAATGGCATCCGTACCTTTAACGTAAATTTGGTCGATAGATACAAAAGAGAAGAAAACATGCGTCTACTTCAATCTAGAAATCACAAGAAGATCATTTCCTTGAGTTATTATGGATATTGTGTAAAAAAAAAAAAAAAAAAAAAAAAAAAAAAAAAAAAAAAAAAAAAAAAAAAAAAAAAAAAAAAAAAAAAGAAAGGGTTACTGGGTATTATGGATATTATATCACTTGTAATTTCAAATTCATGCATTCTTTTTACGAATACTTCATTTGCACTAGAATTCCTACTTTTCTTTTGTTGCTTTTTAATCCCCAAAAGTCATGGTATCTTAATGTTTAATCTTTTATCTTTTTGTTGCTTTTATTTCTAAAAAGTAATGTTATTTTAATGTATAATCTTTTTAAAAAACTCCACTTTATTGTCAAAGTAATGTATCGAAATTTGAAATATCTATTTAGCTTCTTTAAAAATAAACAAGATCCGTTGTAGTCTAGTTGGTTAGGATACTCGGCTCTCACCCGAGAGACCCGGGTTCAAGTCCCGGCAACGGAAGTATTTTTTGTTTATTATTATTATTATTTTTTTTAGCAAACCAACTTATCACGGTAAAAAGACATAAATTTAATCTATATGATAATCTTCATACAAGAAAATATCCTTTATGTCTAAAAAAACACTTTTGTTTCTAATACGCACATTTTCTAATAACAGTAATATGAGTATTTTGCACACCTTAGTATCTTATAAAGACCAAATGCTAGCACCGTGACTAACCAAAATTCTAAAAGAAAAGCTTTATAAATTGTTTTGGAAGAAGACGATAAATAATAGTTGACTAGTTGTTAAAAATGTTACGGAGTATATCGGAATGCTGCAGCAGGATTGACAGGAATTCAAGATTTTATGTTAGGTTAAGTATCAAGTACACGTCTGAATAAATATCAAAATTATCTAGGAAACTAAAATCATTTCAAGTATCAACAACTCGTTATACAAAGAGGTGACAAAGCGTTCATGGTGAGGAGATATTACTGATCGAGTGTAGTGTTTATCAATAATACATGTCGATGATAAACTATCGTATTTAGAGGTCCAAACATGAACTTGTATATCAACTGTCAAGCCAAATATTTTACTACTTTATGCATGTTATGCAGTTGATGTTAGGAATGTACAGTATTACTTTTCTAGTGCTGTGCAGAAGACATAATTTTCTCTTTTGCTCCCAAAAGAAAAGAGATGACTACATAAACATGTTGTGTTAATATGATAACTAGCTCATGGTTTGAATATATTATACTGTTTGTACATATAATATGTTTGAATATTACATTATATTGTTTTTACATATTCTACATCATCTTTACTTTATACCAGATCGTATCTCGTCCATATTGCAACACACCATCATAGAAGTATAGTTATAGTGGGCCTATTAATGGGCCCGGCTAGTTTTTCAAGTGGGTCTATTACTGGGCTCAGGTTGAAACGTTCTTTGTACCTTTTAGTCTTTTACTACAAACGAAAGAAGTCAACATATAGAAATACTTGCTCAGATGCTGATCTAGTTGGTCATTATATGTGCTGTGTGCATCATCTTTCTAAGTTGAATTAGTATTGCTGTAAAGTTATATATTTATTGATATTTTTCATATGAGTGCTAAAACTGTACCGCGAACGTTTAGAAAAATTAATAGCATCACTAACCTTTCCTTTTTACATAGTAAGTAGGTGCTAAACGAAACTATCGTAAATCTTGACTACTCGTTATCAGCTAGCTATCATTTGCATTAGCAATGATATATAAGAAGTGAATGTAAGAAAAATGCTCTTCGTTTGGTTGAATGTATAATTATTTAACAATTGTTATATTTCACCAAACATCTTTTGTACACCGTATTGTTTTACTATGACCTTTACAACCGCAAGAATGGCTTAATTGTAGGAATTAAATCTCTTATTTTAAGCAGATGACCATTTCAAATTATTCTATACTTTTGGAATTTTCAAATGATTAAAAAATTTACATCTAACGGAGTTGTACACAAATAGTATGTAAGATCCTGTAATATGATATAGCACAACAATATTCTACACCATCTCAAAACAACATAAACAATGTATATAAATCATCAAATGAATTAAACAATATATCATGAGACTTGGTCATGCTCCAAAGCTTTTAATTAATATATTAAGTGTTACTCGACATCAATCATAAGATATGGTTGCATGATCCCGTGATCTTCAACTCTCAATGTTGCGACAGGTAGCTAATTGTAGTTAAGTCAAAATCAAAATGTTGACCGGACTAATTCAATAACATAAAGTCAAATATATTTATGAGTTCACATGCATTCGAAATAAAAGTCCTAAGTCAAAGTCAAATTGGCATGATGCAAGTACATGGCCTGCTTAACTCAATGTTGGAAAAATTCTATATCGACAAAAAATTTCAGTAACATCAAATACAAGAAGTGAGAAATCTTAGTCTGATTTGTTAAACTAATTCGTTTTCGTCACTATCCGCAAGGACACACTTACAAACTTAACCATTTATCGAAAATTCTATTCCAAAAGTGAACATTGGAAGGCAATGTTACGGAACGACAAGAGTGTCCATATCTTTATGGAAAATTCTGTTTACACTCACAAAGTCTTTCACTTTGAAACCAAAGTTTTCCACCTTAAATAAATCTTAAACCCTTGTCACCTTATCACTAAAAAAATATTGTTTTTTTGACACTTTAAAAAGTGTCATCCGAAGTAAAAAAGTGTCAACAAAGCATTAAAAAAAATGATACATGAACCTAAAAATACGTGGCATCATCCTGATGGGTTGTAAAATAAGTGAGTCCATGTCTGCAGCCATCAGGATGATGCTGATACGCCTGGGCCGAGCCCATGGTCTATTTAGGTCTTAGGGTTTACCCTACTTTGTCTTATAAATACTCTTGTAACCATTTATTATAATCAATCAATCAAAGTTTATGATAAACAAATCTCTAGTTCTTTTCTTCTAATTTCTGACGGAGCCAGCACACGCTTGAAGTGGTGCCCTATCTCGATACAACCCCTAACCGGGTCGTATCAATTGGTGCTTTCATTGAGAGCTCTCGTTGAGAGGGATTTTAATTAGGGTTCACCAAAAAAAAAAAAAAAAAAAAAAAAAAATACTGTTCATCGATCACTATTCACACGTACTGTTCATCGGGGGTACTGTTCATCGCGGTTACTATTCATCAAAAAAAAATTTTTTTTTGAATTATTAATCGCTTGAGTATTATTCATGGCATCAGGCGGCAGCGATCAGGACGCGGAATACGCACTTTCTAAGCTCTTGCAAATGGGTACGGTGACCGAATATGAGAGTGAGTTTGTGGTACTTGCAAATCGAGTAAGAGGGATCTCTGAATCTTTACTTACATCGTTTTATATCTCCGGGCTTAAACTAAAGTTACAAATAGAGCTGTTGAGGGCAAGACCTACAACTTTAGGAGAAGCCTTTTCCTTAGCCCATATAGTCGAGGCTCGTTTTGAGGCAATTGATGAGAAGGAGAAAGAGCATATAATTGAAAAGAAATCAGATAACATTCCATCATTACAAAGTGAATTCGCTTCACCTGAGATTAAAAGGTCGTTAGATTCTGATGAATATATTGGTGTTGATGTGGTTAATAACGCGATAAATGGTGTTTTCGATATTGGTGAGAGTAATGAAGTTAATAGCAAGTTTGAAGAATTTTCAGAAAATAAGAAAAGTATGGAAGAGATTGTTGGGAGTGGTGGTGAATTTGATAGTCGTTTGGATGAAATAAATTTGAGTTTAAGCGAGGAATTAACGGCTTCTCAATCTGCATATTCTTCGTATCACCTTGAGGGCAAGGTGATCTTTGAAGGAGTGGGGAGTGTTATGGCATGGGTAGCGGAAGACGGAAGAATGGTGTTGTGCTGTGTCCAAGACAAAGGAATACGAAAGAAGAAAAAGGCGAAGGTTGCAATTCAAAGAAGATTATGGGATCCCGGATTACGCCAATGTTGCAGGAGGACGGACTGCCCAAATGACTAAAGAAGTCCAAACGTATGGCATAAAGATTATGTCATATAATCTATCTTTATTTACGTGTCTTTGTTTAGGAGTGTTTTCATGTTTATTTAGGGAAGTCAATTAAGAATGTTGGGCAAGGTAGTTTTGAAGGAGTGGGGAATGATACGCCTGGGCTGAGCCCATGGTCTATTTAGGTTTTAGGGTTTACCCTACTTTGTCTTATAAATACTCTTGTAACCATTTATTATAATCAATCAATCAAAGTTTATGATAAACAAATCTCTAGTTCTTTTCTTCTAATTTCTGACGGAGCCAGCACACGCTTGAAGTGGTGCCCTATCTCGATACAACCCCTAACCGGGTCGTATCAGATGCCACGTGTTTTTAAGTCCACGATTAGGTCCATGTATCATTTATCTAAAAAAATGTCACTAAAATTTTTATGTGCTTCTCTTACACTGAAAGTGTTGGTAGAAATCTAGTAGATAAAAGTCTATTTATAGTGACACAAAAAGCGTGAAGATATATTTTTTTGCTTTTTCAGACACATTTTACACATAAAGTGTCATTATATCTCAAAATAAAAAGTGTATACCCACTTTTTTAAAGTGTCACTAAAAGGTTAGAATCAATGACACAGAAAGTGTCACTAAATCTTCTACCACTGTAGGTATTTTCTTGTAGTGTATGTGGTTATTGGTAACTGCTACATCTTAAGTCTTACGGATATAAAGCTATGGAAACTTTGCTAATCAGATTATACATAATACTTTTATTTTAACTAGTTGCCATCATGTGATTCTAAATGATTTATTCAAATTCAAATACGTTATACGTATATTCTTCACATTGTTGGGTGCAAAACGGTTAATAACCGCTAACCCTAACTGACCCACGATCAATATGCTTCACATTGTTGTTGTATTGATGTAGATATACACACATAAACAATAAATAAACATTAAATATTAAGGTGAATCATTTATATTGATATAGATATACATAAGTTAAATATTAAGGTGAATCATTCATATGAGGCTATAAGCATATTCGAGCAATTGAGTCACGTCGGCTATGTTTGGCAAAAATAGCTGTGAGCAGTAGCAGTGAGCAGTAACTGTGAGCTGTGAGCCACAGCTCACTGCTCACCGCTCACCGCTCACAGCTTCGTAAAGAAGCATTGGAAAAATGAGCTTTCCTAAAAAATAGCAAAGCTCACAGCTCTCATGCCAAACGAACACTAAAAATGAAAAAGCTCACAGCTCTCAATAGCCCTACTTTTTTTCTACTCCTAAAGTCATCAATAAAGAGGTCCGTAGAACAACTTTCACTAAGACAACGACATCCATTTTTGGAAGTTACATACGTATAGACTTCCAAATACTCTTTAAACATAAAGCTAAATGAGTAACATTTAAATGTCGTTAGAGACTTGGTACTTCAACTAATACAAGTCTAGTTTATTATTTATATTTTTTTATAGTGTCACTGGATCAAATGCAATAAAATTAAAGTTTACTACACAATATAGGACATGTTTACATATGTGCCGAAATTACATATATATAGTTGAATGCATGTCGATCATCCATAAACATACGATACAAAAAGGATACAAAAAGGGTACGTCGGTTTAGCCATAATATGATCAGCAACATTACATTTCTGTAAAACTTAAACAAGTATCGACCATAAAACTCAGATTAAAATCAAGTACCAAAAACAAAACATTCCATGTATGTTAAGAACTTAAGATCATATGACAAGCTTCATATATCATATCTTTCGGAATCCATAAAAAAATCCCAAGTCCGTCTCTGAACATAGGATTTCTCATCCCACGCACATCTTCTGGATTAGTCCCAAACACTCGGATTCCAATTCGACGAGGGTGTCACAGGATCATCAGCTCCCTCTGAAATCTTTTTACCATTCGCGACCTCAAGTGGAAAGTTAAGAATAGCCTTGCTACCTCTCATAGCAAAAGCAGCCCTGTCATAAGCTTCTGCAGCTTCTATAGGACTATCAAACGTACCTAACCAAACTCTAGACCCGCGACGTTTTGGATCTCTAATCTCGGCTGCAAACTTTCCCCACGGCCTACGTCTTACACCTCTATAACACCTCTCTTCTCTCCTTGTTCGTTTAGCCGGTTTTAACGCTTCCACATCGATTGATTCATGTGTCGTAACTTCTTTTTCGTAGAAACCTATAGGAAAAGTTTGGTTATATGTATTTGAATCTGTTGAACTCGAGCAATCTGAGTGAGAGGTCGATATGGAGCTACTATAACTTGTTGTGCAATGATCATCTATGGGAAACGACTCAAATTCGTCGAGAAGGTGTTGACGAATGAACTCGAGTGCTGCAACTTCATCGGGTGTTGACATGATTAAGTGATTATGTTTTGTTTAGCAGATTAGTAGAAGATGGTTTTGTTTATTATGGAATGGAGTAAAGGAAGAGTGGAAATAAGCATTTATAGAATTATAGGATTGAGTACGTCCACAATATCGTCACTAGCTAGGAAGGTTCTATGGAAAACACCCCTTTTCTATTTTTCTTTAAAATCGTATGACCATATAATAATGTAAACGCAAATTATAATGAATAGTGAAATAATATTCTTTTTGTTTTTCGATTCTGATAATTGCAGTTCAACAGTCGCTATTGAAATAATAGTATTTCTTTAAGCAACTAACTATTCTATTGGGAATCTTGACCAACAAATATGAAACATGTTTATGAAGTCACCAACATCGAATAGGAAAAGCACGAATTTTGGGTTATGATGAGTTATTATCTCCTCCAGATATTTTGGAGGAGATAATTGTTAAATTATAGTTAATAATATTAACGTGTGAATGTTTAGAATCGAACACGAGACCTCGGGATTGCACACATTACAAATGAGTATTAAGGAAAAATAATAAATATATTTTTATATTTATTATTAGACACAAAGACTTAACGACCGTTAGTGTTTTCCGTTAAATGACTAACGACCGTTAGACGAAGATAAGGAAAGTTGTGTTTATGCATTATTTGGAAACAAGAAAAGTTCTAGAACCCCTAAGGGTTATAGATTTCGACCAACACCTCCTTAAGGAGGTTAGGGATGTTTTCTTGGTGACCAAGTTTCATAATCCTATATAAACACATTCAAGGATCAATTGTTTTTCACCTCTTGACACACAATTATCCCTAACTTTTTCCTTCTCTTCTCTTCTTCTCCTTGATCGACCAACGACCCTCCTTAGGGATCTTTGGATCGATTTTGGTGCTTCCAAAATATACTTTGTGTAGTTTCTTGCAAAACCTTAATACGGTTTAATTTGTGTGTACAAGAACGAGGTAATAACTTACTTTAGTTATTATCAAGAGATCGAATAACAAAACGGTAAGGGGTTATTCAATAGATCTAATTTAAACCCTAACTAGGGTTCTTCATTCTCCTTGAATCAAGTATTGCACAAGGTACGTTTTCTATTTATGTTTTAGTTAACCTTTATGTGTTATAGTAGATCATAGCTTCCGCAATATGTATTATGTGATTTTACATGCTTAATATGATTGTCATGATTATCAAATTCTAACAATAATTGTGCTTAGTCACTCATTTTCGCAGAAAATTAAGAAATGATCAACTCATTTTAGAATGATCCCCCGGAGTAACTAGGAATCTAGGATGATGAAGATTGTCCTAGATCTGGAGGTAATGATGATGGACGTTGGTATACATTGGATCTCATCTGATAAGCCTGATAAGTGTTGTATGATGAGGTACGGATGGAACAATATATGGTCCGCAACGATTACCTGGGATGTCACGACAACCCGAGCTCTGAAAGCACCGGCTGGTGCCCAACAACGATTTCCCCGCTGAACCAAGACGAAAACCTCATCGTTTTCACAATCCTCGTGTCGTGGAGTAGAGTTCAGTTAGTATAAATTGAGTCGTTCACTCATATGAAAACACGCATTCTCACATACTTCACTACTTACTTTTTCTCTCTACTTTCTCTCACTATAATTCATACCAAGCAAATACTTATTCTTACGACGAAACTCGGTCTCGAACAAAAAGCATGGGGCGAGCTAATGGTGTCTTTTCTTATTTAAACCTAGGGACGAAGGAGTTACTTCAAGACCTCCGAAGGACCGCGCCTAAAGAGCGTTTACGAAAATTTGCTCAAACAGGTTCCAAGTCGTAAAAAAACGAGTGTATCAAGTGCTATGTGAAACACATACGATAAATGAAGTCTCACAAAAGATATGTGTGTAAGTATATATACTAGTCGCGTGCTCGTACATAGCTGTGGCGATAAATAGTTACTGTTATAAAATATTAAAATGAATAAGTACTCCTTTGTATTAGAGGATATGTTAGGTTAGTCGGTCCAAATCCGTTTGTGAGCTTAAGGTTCGCTAGAATTTGTCCGTTTATTCTCTATATATGATGCTTAATACTATGTGATAACCTACGGAGTATTCTATAATCCAACATGGTATCCGAGCAAGTCCTCAGACCTAGTCAGCCTAGAGCTGACTAGGGGTGGCAATTCGGTTTGGGTTCGGGTTGACGGGTCAGAAAACCCCAACCCGGACCTGACCTATTTAAATAATCGGGTCAGCTATCTCAACCCTAACCTGTTGTAGCAACCCACTAACTTCCCTACTAGCTTCCCATAGGTTAGCAAAGCCTTACTAACTTAACTTAGGCCCTCACTAAGCACAATCTAGGTTAGAAATGCCTATAGCTATTTCCCGAGCTAAATTTTTGCTTTACTATATCTCTATGACCTAACTAACCTCTAGACAAGCTCACGTATCCACCTATGCCAACCACCACTATGTTTACTTGATGTAAACATCCCGATATGTCAAGTCTAGGTTTTAAACACATTTTCACTAAGTAAACTATCACTCTAGTACACTATACTCATCAGAAAACCCTAATTGCGCCTATGTGTTTACGGTTATCTTTAAAACCCTAATTGCTTATCTGAACTAGCTTGAAAGTGCTCAAGGCTTAGGTATAAGTTACAATAGAAACTTTAGGTTATAATAGACTTCCTAGATCATAGTACAACTCCTTAGAACTCAGGTATAAGTCCCATAAGCACAAAACCCTAACTAGGTCATAACTTCCAAGAAACTAGGTTAAACTTTCCCAAATCTTTACCATAAGCTAAAACCTCTTAGTATAAGCTTCCTAGGACTTAATATTAGTCACTAAACACTCATAGGACCCTAATCTAGGCACTAAACCCTAGGAAAAAACCCTAAACTCTCACTAGGCAAAACTAGGTTAAAACTAAACCTAACACCTAAACTAAGCTACCTTAGCACCTCAATTATTGCAACCAAGCACCCTAGCACCTCACCTAAACCTAGCATACACCCTAGCACCTCCCTAGCAAGCAAGCAAGGAGGTGGATCACCTCCTTGTCACCACCTTTCTCGATAAACACCTCTATCACCACAACCGGCCTAGGCAGCCCCCTAGCTACCCATAGCTCATCCTCATCACCCTCCTAGGCACCCTTAGTCACCATGTAGCTTTGCCTAATCACCTCCCCCCTCCTCGCCACCTCCTACTCCCTTTACTTGGTCGCTAGTCCTTCGTACCCTATAAATACCCAACGAAACCACACCATTTCACTTCACACCTTCCCTATCTTCTCTACCTTATACCTTCTGTAGTACTAAAACTCTAGAACCCTTAGAAGTCGAGTATTATAGCTCTAGTCCCTTGTCGAGTTCTTGTTTTGGCCGAGAACTCCTAGTTGCCTCGTTAAGACTCCCACTACCTAGGTAAGCTTCAATTTTTATCCTAATGCCTTTAGTACTGAGATAGGATGGTTATAGCATGCCTTAAAACCCTTAGAACCCTAAGCTAGAGCCTTGAACCTTTTCTTTTACAAATTTCCATTTAGAAACCCTAATTTAGGCCGAATTGATGTTTTTGTGCTAAAATTACTTGTTCTTATGCTATAATCTGTTCTAGATGACTTAGTTGAGTAAATATAAGTTAAACATAAGCTAGGAAACTTAGTTATCTCATTAGAATACAATTTGCATGGAAAAAGGACTAGTTTTGCAATAGTTTTCATGCATAGGGGTATATACTATAACTTTCTGAAAATAATAAGTTTAGGGACTGTTTTTGACATTTCTTAAAAGTTATAAGTACAAGGACCCTTTTTGCAAAGTTCTAAAACCCTAGGATGGAAAATAAAATAAGTTATGAACTTAAAAGGACTAATTTTGCAAATATTATTAAGTTAAGGGTATAAAAGGTAAATATTGAAAGTTAGTATAGTTAAAGGACCATTTTTGCCATTTCTTTAAAAAAATATAAGTTTAGGGACTAAATGTGCAAAATTTAGAAAGTTAAATGCTTAAATGTTATAAGTTTATAAGTTTAGGGTAGAAAGTGTAAATATGTAAACTTGAAGGGTATAAACGGACTATTTTTATATAAGTGAAAAACCTATTTTAAGTTAGAAGCATAAAACAATACTAGGGAGCTTCATGTGAGGGGCATCATGTGGATATTTCGTTTTGACGAGTTTGCTGGGTTTACGATTTAAAGTGCCCTGGCTCCTCAAACGATTATTGCATGACCTCTGAATTATGATGGCCCGAACGCTGTTATGTTATAACTAAACCTAATAACAACATAACTCAATAATAGGGAACTTTGTGTGAGGAGTTATATACTTCTGAATTATGATGGCCCGAACGGTATTATGTTGATAGCATAATACAATAGTAGGGAGCTTCATGTGAAGAGTTATACTTCTGGATTATGATGGCCCGAACGGTGTTATGTTATATATAGAAACCTTAAGAGTGATTAGTTGAGAAAACCTAAACTAAGACTTGACATACACACACCTACACTACCCCCAGGATACGTGAGTGAGCTGTCTAAACCCCTACCCTACTTACCTTAGACCCAGGTGAGTTTCGTAGCCTCACACCTTTTTAACTTTTAACTCTAAATGCTTTACAAACCCTGTGAGGGGGATACATGCTTTAAACCGAATACAAGTCTTTTCTTTGGTTGTTGCACGAGTGTTACTATCTGCCACTATTACATAACTAAATTCATGACCTTAATCACTTGTGGGGGTACCCAAGTGAACGCGAATATAGTTGATAGATCTATTGGAGTTTGACAACTCTCATTGGTTTGCCTATGTCTTGGGTACCAATAAGTACTATATTTGAACCCTCTCTGAAGGATTAACTTTGGCAAGTTATCCTTCCCGTCCCATCATGGTTTGGTCTGCAGACCCCATGATCTGGACTGTTAACGTGTGGTTCATGAGCTTAGTGCAATATACCCTCTATCTCTAAACTTTTCCACACATAGGGTTTAAGCTGAACCCTGTGGAACTTGTATTCACTCTATACCTACTTAAACCTATGACTCTCACTCAACCCTAGTGTTGACTTTTAAGCATGTTATCCTAGGTAATTGAGCTCTTTAGGAACCCTGGCACGGAGAAGAACTGGACATGAGGACGTCCATAATAGTTATCATTCATCAGTTTTTGCCTTAAAACGTATCTTAGGGACCTCTCTTTTGGTAAAAGTATATCTTTTACTGTAAAAACTCTGATGAATAAATGAATGATAACACCTTTTTCAAAAATGTCTCTTTTCGAGTCGTTTTCTATTATCTTGTCTTTGTTCCATGAAGTAATACCCCAACTTTAAATCCGCTGCGATCTATGAAAAATGGGGGTGTTACACTTGTTTACACATAACCCAAACCTGACCCATTTACCCATATATATACTTGGGTTAGCGGGTTAAATAGGTTACATGGGTTTAACAGTTTAAACAGGTTTTCGGTTGACTCATGTAACCTGTTTATATACTAAAGTTGACACATTAAATGGGTTTGTGGGTCAACCCATTTTACCCCTATAATAAAAAATAAATAAATTTTAATTTAAGAAAAAAATCTTAAACGGGTTAGCAGGTCGACCCATTTAATTTATTCCCAACCCGAACCCGATCTGTTTAATAAATGGGTTACATGGGTCGACCCAAACTCGAGTCAAATCTATTTACACTCAACCCGAACCTGTTAATTTTTATGTCGGTTTTAGGTCAGGTTTCGTGTCAGGTCAGAAATTACCACCCCTAGAGCTGACACCTTTAATTGTCTACCTAGTCAAACCCTACCCCCCGAAGTATCCCTAACCATATAAAAAACCACAGCTATTGATTCGACCATAAATTCCGAAACCGAAGAAATGCTTACCGATATCGCCGCCGCCACGCACCGTCAAATACCCAGAAGAAGTTCATTCTCTAGGAGAATGTTGAGGAGGAACTGAAGGCGGTATCCTAATGCTCTATGAGATGGGGGCTATTTTTAGTATTTTTATATTTTTATGTGATGAGGTGCAAATTGGTAACGATTTTATGGGTCATTAACACCACTATTTCGTGCATTTTATATTATTTTATCTCTATTAATGCTTAAAATCCTTCATATTTAGTTTTTAGGTTCAAACTTGTTACCGGGTTGTGACGCCGTCACCAAATGTGCCTAAAAGTGAAGTTTTTGACAGTTTCGTGATCGATCAGTGTGTGGCGACTAACATCATGACGTGGTCACAACTTACACTCGGAGGCCATCACAACTTGCGAGGGAAGTACCAGATTTTGTTTTGGTCATAACTTCTTCATACAAACTCGGATTTCGATGATTCAAAAGGCCACGTGTAGAGAACAAGAGGATCTACACCAATAAAAAAAACTAGTTAATGTCGTCACCCTATAAGTGTGACACCATCACTAAGCCGACACAATAAAACCCTATAAATAGAACCTCATAATTTCGTATTTTGTAAGCATCAAACCCTAAAACGATTCTTGGGTTTAGGTTGGTGTTTTTTGATGAGTGTGCAAATACTCATCATTTCTGTCACATTTAGACTGCAAAAACATCTGAAAACACACAGAAATACCACAAAATACATAAAATACATTTGAATTGTGTTTTTATGTGTTTCAGATACAAAAGGATTGAAAACTGATGAAAAACAGTCAAGTTTGCATAATTGGCAGTTTCAGTCCCTCAACTTTCATAAATTGGCAAAACTAGTCCCTGGAGGTTTAAAATGAACAAAAAGTCAACTTTAGTCCTTGGGATATCAAACTTGTTCACAAATAGTCCCAGGATGAAAGTTTTCACAAATTGGCAACTTTTACCCCTCAAGTTTCAAATTTGGCAAAAATAGTCCCTAGGTGTTTTAAAATGGGAAATTATCACAAATTACCCTTGTACTATTCATAACTTACAATTTGGAACATTTTGATAATTTTTGGGAAATTACAAAACAAACCCCTCAACTTTCAGAAAATTACACAAATGGTCCTTAGGGGTTTATAAATTGGAAAAATACATCTTTGGTCCTTGGGTTATCAAATTATGGCAAGTTTGGTCCTTGTGAGAAGTTTGGAAATATTGCAATTCAGGACCCTTAACTTTGTAGTTTTTACACTTTTGGTCCTTATGTTTAAAACTATACAAACCAAACGGACCTTTAACTAATAAACCCAAAATACCCCACTTCTATAAATAAAAACCCAACCCAAACCAAACCCTTAACCCTTTTCCCAGGCCCAAGTTTAAACAAGCCCAACACACCCTTTATTATTAAAACGGGGTCAAACCCCGTTTGACCACCCCCTTTCCCACCTTTCCTGCTCACCCCTCTCACCCCAACCTGCAAACCAGAAACCATGGTGGTTTTCCACCACCTCACCCTCCAGCTCACCTATTCTACACCACCTTTCCACCTCATCCCCCCTCATCATCTCAGCCCATGCTCCATAAATGCATCCCCACTCAAAAACCACCACTGTGGAACCAGTAAAACTGGTTTTGCCACAAAACCACCACAACTTGGCTAAATAATATCTCCAATATCTCCCTACACCTCATACATCACTCCAAAATTCTTTAATTGCTCAAAAACTGCTCCAAGTTACCTCTTGGACTTTTGGCGCCAAAAAGCAAGGTTGATGGTTAGGATCAATTACAGAGATCCAACGGTTCAAAGATGGTGGGATAGGTTCAGAAGCAAGTGGGGAGTCTAAAAATATCTATAAAGAGAAGAAGGAAGCAGAGGAAGAAACTATCTAGTGTAATTTTAGTGTTCTTAATTCGTACTTAGTTAATTTCAAATTCCAGTGTATTTTAAAGCTTTCAAGTTGTATTCTAAGACTCTCAGTGTTAATTAAAGTTGTTTTCATAATCTATTTCAGTGTTTCATTTCATAATTCAGTTTATGCTAGATTCTTGGTAAAATTCTCAAGTTGCATAAATGTTGTTATATTGGATGACAAGGACTCAAAAAGCTCATATAAGCTCCTCAGGAAGTTTTTGAAAGCTTCTAGATATCTTAAAATTCAGTATAGCTGATAAACTCAAAAATACCAAAAATACCAAAAAATAGTGAGAAAAATAAAAATCAGTGAAGTTGATGAAGAAAGCAAAGGAGCAGGGTTTATTATGGATTGCCCTGGGTTAGAAGCTTAGTGGTAAGCTATTAGGATGGTTCTTGGTCCTTGTTCTAAGTTCTAAGCATGGATGCTTAATTGTAAGCTTTTGTTCACAATTTTCCATTTCAATATAATGGTTGTTTAATCTTGGTCATATCTGTGTTTCTGTGCTTGTTAGTTGTTAGATAATCATAATCTTGCATAATATTAAGGTCTTGTTTGTAGAAATTAGCTTGTGCTAAAAATTTCATATTCACAGTTAAATTACTACTTTGGTCATTTCTTTGTTTCATACTTGTGTTCTTGCTGTTTCATGCTTATTTGATCTTTGTTGATGATAGTATAAAGGTTGAAAACAGATTAGAGGATCAAATCATTGATTAGCTTTGTTAATNTTCATTTCCTAGATTATTTTCTTATTTTCTTTTTAATTTGTTATATTAATAAATAGTTTAATAAATAGCTAATAATTAATATTAAATAAATAAATAGTTAAATAAATAATTTTCTTTTTTTCTAATAATTTTCTTAAGTCATTAGGTTTGTAAAAATACAATTTTCATATTCGTAGCCTTTTTATTTCTTTAATTTCACTTTTTATTTTGTACGTTGACGTTTATTTAAACGTAAACGTATACATTTTTAAAAATAGTTTTATATTTTTATTTTATTTAATTTGCATTTAAGTCGCTGTAATTTACAAATTTTAACTGTAGTTAAAGTGATCGATTTTGTTTATACACACCCCTTTTCCATTCAACATTTTGATCTCGAATTCGTTCTACTCAGAATATCACATCTCTTGGGAATTAAACGACCCGGGGATATACTAAACTCTCCAGGACTTCATTGCATTGTGCTCTAGACTTTCAGGGATTCTTAATTACAGTTATCCATTCACAAGTGGGTAGCTTGCGTGATAAACCTGTTGGTTTTGAGCCAGTCAATTTTCTAGAAACTTTAAGGTTCCAATTCATGCCATAAACATCTTGTAACCCATGGTTTGTCCATTGATTCTTATCTTAATCGTATCTTCAATTCTTATTGGTGATTTTAGTTATGATTGTTCTTTATTAACTATGCTTGGCTAATTTACCAAGTATTTATCTAGGATTGCATAAAACTTGCCAGTGTATGACTATATATGTTGTTGTTGTTGTTGTTGTTGTTGTTGTTGTTGTTGTTGTTGTTGTTGTTGTTTTATTTTTTTGTTTTTTTTAATTGGTGAATGAGATTTACTTGTTAAAAAGAATCTCCTTCTCCTTGATTTAATTTTGTCTGTTTTTGTATTAGTTTAAAACTAAAAACCTTCAAAAACCATTAGTTTTTACTTGCTTTTAGTTAAACTAAAAAATACCAAAAAGAATCTCCTTTTCCCTTAGACCACTTGCATTTACATCTCGAGCATACCTCACTATTCCCTAGAGAATGATCAATCTTTCGGATTGGATTTTATTGGGTTTGCCTTAATGTCCATTGGGCTTATTATGTGTCTCAATAACTGTCCCTCTTCAACTCCAAAAGTGCATTTGGTTCGGTTCAACTTCATGTTGATTCTTCTTAAGTTCTAGAATGTCTTCAGTGTGTCCTTTATCAATGAGTCTTTTGTATTACTTTTTATTACCATGTCCTCCACGTAACTTCTACATTAACTCTAATATGATTTTTGAATTCCTTGTCAATCAGTGCCTAGTACGTGGCTCCTGCATTCTTCAAGCCAAAAGGCATCTTCGTGTAACAATGTATTCCTTCATTTGTGTAAAAGGTTGTCTTGCCCTCGTCTAACTTTCCATAAGTATCTGATGATAGCCTTTTTAAGCGTCAAGAAAACATTTATATTTAAATTCAGAGAGGTATTCTATTTTCTAATTGATTAGAAGTAGTGGATAATTGTCTAGGGCACTTGTTTTGTTTAACTGAGTGAATTCGACACACATACGCCATGTGACATTTCTATTTTCACCAGGACTAGGTTTGCGACCTAGGTCTGATATTTTATAGAACGAAGGATTTCTGCCTGGGCAAGATCATTAACCTGAGTTTTCATGGATTCTGACCTTTCCAGGAAGAGGCTCATCGTTTTTTTGTCTGATAGGTGTTGCATATTGGTTGAGAGTTGCAACCCATGATATGTTCAACTAATTCTCCTGGGATGTCTGCAATGTTGGCTCACTTCTAGGCAAAACCATCGAGGTTGTTTGCAAGTAATTGAACAAGCTGATTTTTTTGGTGATGTTGATCTGGATATTTTTCATTGATGAGCACTTTTTCCTCCCTGTCATTGTCTCCAGACATCGCCTTCCATTGTTCTCCCTGATCGTCATGCTATCCACTACTGCTGCTAGCTCCACGTCTTTGCATGGGTAATCATTTTGATTGTGACTACCTTCAATTTTGTTGAGAATTACACATGTGATCGAATTGTGGACACTTCCGCACATAGTTGTTGTATGGTTGTTGATTGGCTCTGAAACAGTCAACAAAAGTCAACCAAAGAATTGGTCAACTAAAGTCAAACTATAAAAGGCTCAATGCACCAAGGAGAGTATAGGAATTCCCCGGGTCGTTTAAATCCCGACGAGGTGTGAATTGTATCGAAAACGGTTTTGAGATCAAGTGATTATGAAACGATGATTGGAAAAGAGATTGATTGGAATTAAACTACGAAATTATAATTGAAAATGATAAATAAACACTACAAACAATTACTGGAAAACTGAAAACGTTTACAAATCTAAAAATGTACGTTACGTTTAATTAAAACGTCTACGTACGAAAATTAAAGTGAGAATAGAAATCTACAAACACCTAGATGACGAAAAACATATTTTTACAATCTAAATGATAAAAGAAAATTTTAAAAAAAAAAAGAAAAATATTTTTTAGACTTTTTAATTAATTAATATTAATTAATTACTAATTACTAATTAGACTAAGTTAAATTAAAATAATTACGAAACTAATTTATAAAATTACCAAACTTTTTCTAAAACTATTTAACAAGTACAGAAGTCCTAAAAAATTATAAAAAGTTCCTAAACTTTATAAATAAACTCTTTTAGATTTAATTTACTTAATTACTAATTAAAAGCTAATTAATCTAATTAAATAAAGGATAATAGCAAATGAACAGTGACAATTAAAAAACTATTTTCTAAAAATACTAAATGATTAATAAAAGCTAGAAAAAATATAAAAAGAAGCTAGAGGTTAAAATTAAACACTAAATGATTTTCTTTTTGATTTTTCAATTGAAACTAATTAAACTACTTTTAATTACTAGAATTACCAAATGAAAAGATAAAATTATGAAAATTTTTACACAAACACTATTTAATACCAGGAACCTAGGAAAAATATGAAAACTACTAAGTGTTTAATAAAAAAAATAAAAAATAAATTAAAATAGATAAATCCTATTAAATAGAAGCTATCACTAATATTAAAATTGATGAATTTTTTTGATTTTTCTTTTACAAAACTATTTTAACACTAAAAATGAAAGACTTTTGCAAAGACAAATTTTCTAGAACTCAAAAATGAGCTTTATGGAAGCTTATGTAATTAGCAGTGTACAAAAATAAGCTCAAAAAGGATTTTTTTTTCAAGCTTGAAGAGCTATGGTACAAGCTAATGGCTATTCCCAAGGTTGAATTTAAGCTATAACTACTAAAGCTTAATGCAAATAAGCTAGAAAAAGGACAAATGATCAGATTGAAATAAGCAAGGAAAGCAGAATAAGCAATTCCAAAGACTGAGATCAAACAGGTCACTCAGGCACTTTTGCAGGCCTATTTGAGCTTATCCAATAAGCTTAGAAACCACAAGAAGCTTGGAATCCACAAGCTAGAACTATCAGCTTGACAAAGGACCAAAAAAACTCAGGCAAGGGCTTATTAAGATAACAAGAAAAGAACTTGTGAGAGTGGGGTTGGCACACTGATGAAAGGTCAATCAGTGAAGGCTTATGAGCTTAAAAGCTCAATCCAATCCCACACAAGCTAAAATCTGTTCTATCTCACTATAGCAAGCTCAAAACCAACACCAATGAGAGCTTAATCCAGCTAGAAGCTTATATTCAACAAGCCTATACATGCTAATAGACTCAGCATTTCAGTGTCTAGAGGAGCATAATAGGTTGAGCAAATTAAGCTAGCTAATAAGCAGATTCCAGGAAATAAAAAGCACAAAAGAAAAGATAGCTAAGTGAAGTTTCCAAATCAACAAAATTCACAAGTAAAGGTGCAATATTGAATAAACTGGAAGCTATAGAAAACAAGCTTATGAAACACACTCCCCTGGTGCAGGGGAGGTCACATGCAAACAGGCCAACTTAAGTAGTGAAATAAGCAGTAAAAAAAAATATTTAAAATAAACTAAAATAAGCATATAACAAATGAGCAACCAAGGTTCAATTCCCCAAGATCTCAGTTCAAATGATCAAGAGATGAGATCATGCAACTTCTTGCTAAAAATGCAAAACTGAAAAACTTATGCAATTTTGACTTTTTTTTTTTTTTTTTATGGAACATGAGAAGTTGACATTGCTGAGATTTGGGTGACCCTTAATGACTACAGAAGTAATAATAAGCTATAATAAGGTGAGATTAGGCTATAACAACAACTAATAAACCTGTAGGCATGATTCATGAACTGAAAATATTAACAGTGAACTAATTATTAAACAGAAAATGAAATTTTGAATAAAGGAGTACCAATATAAGTGAGTGCACAACTTCTTATCATAAAATGAGCCTAAAGAAGACAATATCAACAATCAAAAGTGGTCCTAACCCAAATCTACTCTTGTGACTGTTTTATGACAGTTAAAACATTCTAATCATGGAAATTCTACTCACATCTATAAAAGCCACTAATAAATGATCACAAACACTTAGAAACTTCTGCTATCATGAATTTAGAGCTAACTCAAATTCAGAAAGTGACTAAAACCTCAATTCAACTACTATGCCAAACACCCTCTTAGTGAATCCGATTTTACCTATTTAAGCAAGAAGACTGTTTTCACCCCAAACTATTAAGCACAAAGCATAAACTAAGTCTAACACTACTTACTCAGTACATTTCCTTTCCAAATAAGCAGTTGAATAAGCAAAACAATACTAAGCAATTATTGGCTATATGGGACTGTTCTTATGAGAAAAACCTAAGCAAGCATTTCTAATCTATCAACTAAGCATAAACATTATCAAGAAGCATGAATAAGCAAAGAATATCAAAAGATAAACACTAATGAGCACTGCTACAGTGATAAGCAAGAATTTGAGACCTTTGCTCACAATTTACCCAATGCACAAATCTGAGAACCAGGCAAAAACACCTATCCTAACACCTCCCTTGAGGTACTAAACCCATGGCCATCCATATTTCAACCATTTTTCTGCTCTCTTCTTCCTTCTTTGATGATTTTTGATCTATTTATGGGTATTTTTGAGAATTTATGGTGAACTGAGTTACACTAGTTTAAAGGCTTTGAAAGTTATTAAAAGCTTAATGATAAGCTAAAATATCTTGAATGGAGTATTAAACAAGCACTTATAACAACTTTAAAGGGAAAATGAGTTTTTAATGAAAACGTGCTAAGACTGAAATTTGCCAAGGGAAACTGTAATTAAGATTGAATTGAGATATAAGTACATTTAAGATACTGAATACAAACATTTGAAACTAAATTTAACAACTGGAATTAGAAATTACATAAAAACGACATAACTAAATTACACCCTCCTTCCTTTGCTACAATGCCCCTTTTATAGCTGAAAATTAGGGTTTAGAGGGCTCCTTTGTCCTTTCCCAGCAACATTCTTGACCTTTGGATGAGTAAACTTTGATCTTGGCCGTTTGTGGTTTTTGGCGCCAAAATTGGATTTTTGGCTTATAGCCTGTATAGCTTGTGCCAGTGATAAACCTTTGGACTGGGGTGACTGTTTGGTATAGCTAGGGTGTGATTGAGTGTGGCAGAGGTGATTAGGAGATGGAGGTTATGATTGAGGGTGGTTGTGGTTTGCAGGTCACGTGTGGGAGGTGGAAGGAGGGAGTAATAAAAACGTGGGTTTGACTTTGTTTTGACCATGGGATAAATAATACGGGGAGTGGGTTTTATTAGTGGGATTGGGCCTGGAAATGCAATGGGCCAAAAGGAGGGGTGTTGGGTTTGTTTGGTTTGTTTTGGGTTAAGATTAATATCAAGGGTCCATTGGTTTGTAGTAATAAGCAAAGCCCAAGGATCAAATTTGTAGAAACTGAAAATTTCAAGGACCAATTCTGCCATTTTTCCAAACTTCTCCCAAGGACCTATCATGCCAACTTTGAAATTCCATAAGGACCTTTGATGCCATTTTTCACTTTTTACATATCCAAGGACCATATTTGACAATTTTCAAAAGTTGGAGGACCTTTTCTGCCATTTGCCCAAAAATTCATTCAAGGACCAATTTTGGCAACTTAAAATATTTCAGGGACCTTGAATGATAAAACTCCACAATTTTTGGATTCCAGGGACTAGTTTTGCCAATCTTTGAAAGTTGGGGGACTGAAACTGCCAATTATGCAAACTTTGTTCGTTTTTCATCTGTTTTTAAACATTTTGCATTTGAGACATATAAAACACGATCCTTGGATATTTTATGCATTTTGATGCGTTTTTGAGTGTTTTTTCGATGTTTTGGCAGTTCAGATATGATAAAAATGATGAGTGTTTGAGCACTCATCATTTTTACTTTTATTTTCTAAGTTATTTTCTAACTTTTTAAATAATTTGTATTTGTTTTTAATTTCTATACTTAGTATTTTATTTTCCTTTTATTTTTCAATCATCATTTTTAATTTTAGTTTTCTATTTTTATTTTGTTTAATTTGCATTTAAGTCGCTGTAAATTACAGATTTTCACTTTAGTTAAAGTGATCAATTTTGTTCACACAAATCCCTTTCCATTCAACATGTTTTAATTCAGAACTCGTTTGTACGTGGGATATCACATCTCCAGGGAACATAACGAACCCGGGGAATCATTGTATTCTCCAGGATACATTTGCATTCAGTCCTCGAGCTGTTTGACTTTTTGTTGACCAAACCCTTGGTTGACAAAATAAGTTGACCGTTTGGGAACCAATCAGCTATTTTTAGTATTTTTATATTTTTATGTGATGAGGTGCAAATTGGTAACGATTTTATGGGTCATTAACACCACTATTTCGTGCATTTTATATTATTTTATCTCTATTAATGCTTAAAATCCTTCATATTTAGTTTTTAGGTTCAAATTTGTTACCGGGTTGTGACGCCGTCACCAAATGTGCCTAAAAGTGAAGTTTTTGACAGTTTTGTGATAGATCAGTGTGTGGCGACTAACATCATGACGTGGTCACAACTTACACTCGGAGGCCATCACAACTTGCGCGGGAAGTACCAGATTTTGTTTTGGTCATAACTTCTTCATACAAACTCGGATTTCGATGATTCAAAAGGCCACGTGTAGAGAACAAGAGGATCTACACCAATAAAAAAAACTAGTTAATGTCGTCACCCTATAAGTGTGACACCATCACTAAGCCGTCACAATAAAAACCCTATAAATAGAACCTCATAATTTCGTATATTGTAAGCATCAAACCCTAAAACGATTCTTGGGTTTAGGTTGGTGTTTTTCTAGAAACTTTAAGGTTCCAATTCATGCCATAAACATCTTGTAACCCATGGTTTGTCAATTGATTCTTATCTTAATCGTATCTTCAATTCTTATTGGTGATTTTAGTTATGATTGTTCTTTATTAACTATGCTTGGCTAATTTACCAAGTATTTATCTAGGATTGCATAAAACTTGCCAGTGTATGACTATATATGTTGTTGTTGTTGTTGTTGTTGTTGTAGTTGTTGTTGTTGTTTTATTTTTTGTTTTTTTTAATTGGTGAATGAGATTTACTTGTTAAAAAGAATCTCCTTCTCCTTGATTTAATTTTGTTTGTTTTTGTATTAGTTTAAAACTAAAAACCTTCAAAAACCATTAGTTTTTACTTGCTTTTAGTTAAACTAAAAAATACCAAAAAGAATCTCCTTTTCCCTTAGACCACTTGCATTTACATCTCGAGCATACCTCACTATTCCCCTAGAGAATGATCAATCTTCCGGATTGGATTTTATTTGGGTTTGCCTTAATGTCCATTGGGCTTATTATGTGTCTCAATAACTGTCCCTCTTCAACTCCAAAAGTGCATTTGGTTCGGTTCAACTTCATGTTGATTCTTCTTAAGTTCTAGAATGTCTTCAGTATGTCCTTTATCAATGAGTCTTTTGTATTACTTTTTATTACCATGTCCTCCACGTAACTTCTACATTAACTCTAATATGATTTTTGAATTCCTTGTCAATCAGTGCCTAGTACGTGGCTCCTGCATTCTTCTAGCCAAAAGGCATCTTCGTGTAACAATGTATTCCTTCATTTGTGTAAAAGGTTGTCTTGTCCTCGTCTAACTTTCCATAAGTATCTGATGATAGCCTTTGTAAGCGTCAAGAAAACATTTATATTTAAATTCAGAGAGGTATTCTATTTTCTAATTGATTAGAAGTAGTGGATAATTGTCTAGGGCACTTGTTTTGTTTAACTGAGTGAATTCGACACACATACGCCATGTGACATTTCTATTTTCACCAGGACTAGGTTTGCGACCTAGGTCTGATATTTTATAGAACGAAGGATTTCTGCCTGGGCAAGATCATTAACCTGAGTTTTCATGGATTCTGACCTTTCCAGGAAGAGGCTCATCGTTTTTTTGTCTGATAGGTGTTGCATATTGGTTGAGAGTTGCAACCCATGATATGTTCAACTAATTCTCTTGGGATGTCTGCAATGTCGGCTCACTTCTAGGCAAAACCATCGAGGTTGTTTGCAAGTAATTGAACAAGCTGATTTTTTTAGTGATGTTGATCTGGATATTTTTCATTGATGAGCACTTTTTCCTCCCTGTCATTGTCTCCAGACATCGCCTTCCATTGTTCTCCCTGATCGTCATGCTATCCACTACTGCTGCTAGCTCCACGTCTTTGCATGGGTAATCATTTTGATTGTGACTACCTTCAATTTTGTTGAGAATTACACATGTGATCGAATTGTTGACACTTCCGCACATAGTTGTTGTATGGTTGTTCTTCCGAACAATATGTTGTTTGAAATTTGGCTTGACAACGTGAAACTCTATTATGACTATTCTTGACAGTGGGTGATTTCCCACTGTGGTTTTCAGTTGGAGTACTCCCTCAGGTAGAAATCTCTTAGATGATAATCTGATGAAAGGAGCAGTCAGAGGACATATTAGTTTCCTGATTTTTCAGGCAACTATCTAAAACAATGATCGTACATGATGCTGATTGTTCTACCCCCATCCATGTAGATCATGCTTATCTTATGTGAAGCAATTACGGCTGTGATGACAACTGGATCCGAAGAATGTATGAATGCTTCCCAAGAAAATTGTTCCTTAGTTGTCAAAACCCATATCTCAAGTACCTCACTATTTCGCTTCTTTCCCGGTAACCAGGTTTAAACCATGTATACGTGAGGTAGTTGCTAAATGTTTGGTGTATTTTTTATATGAATTATTTTCTGCACTTCCATCATGTTTTTTGAAACAACGTTTTTATTTATTACAAGAGTATGAAGAAAAATTTTGTTCGTGTTTGTAACGTAAAGAGTGAAATTTTTGGGTTTTCCGGTGTTAGCAATGATGAAACCGATGGCTTTGTTTATGTCATGGGTCCTACAAATGGCTCCATGTTTACTTATGGTACATAAAGAAGGAATTGTGCAAGTTAATTGTGTAAGATGAGGCTAATCATATGTTCGGTTTCCCTTAAGTGATAAGAACCCGAGATAAGAGTGTTTTATCTAAAATCGGATAACGCTTACATACAACTAGGGTTTAGTGTCTGTTTTGTGTTTGTAAAATATGGAGAAGATAACTTGGTTCTTCTCATGATAACTTGGCTATTCTCATGAAATTCATGTGTATTTATCGGGATGCATTTCGAGTGTGTGTGATCCGTGGATGTGATCTGACAGCTTTAGATGACCCTCATGGAGGTGATCCAATGGAGAAAACAAGAATGACACGTGGCGTGACCTCCTTGGCTCTTGGAGATATGGGAATGTTTGACATGGTTTGCACGTACTAACGAAATACCCGTGGCATTACCTCTGCACGAATGAGGTAGTTGCACGTGGCATTAGTACAATAATGGTTTGGAGGATAAGTTATGAGGCCAGCCGTTTGCCTAAAAGATGATTCTCCAGGTAAGAGATGCTATACTTTTGGCTGATATTTGCTTTGTGAGTTGGTTCCTAAATGAAATGTATTGGGCCTTTAGCTTTGTGGGTCGTCTATGGTCATATGGGTTTTAGATATTTGGGCTAAAATTCATGTACGATATCAAAGTGTATAGCTCGATTAGCTCATTTGACTTGTTTAGCTTGATTAGCTCGTTCGACTCCTTTAACTCGATTAACTAAAAGAGCTTTCAAATGAGCCGAGCCGCATATTAGTTTCAAAAGCTCGACTCGTTTAAATAATCGAGCTTTAATTCTTGTTCGAACTCGAGTTCAAGCCTGAAACTATCAAGTTTGAGTCAAGCTAAATTAGCTCGAGCTCGAGTAGTTCGTTAAAAGCTCGACTCGTTAATACCCCAATAAACCATTATTTCTTTATGTCTTACAGATGCAAAGCTATTTAAACTTGCTATCAGACTAAACATAATACTCCCTCCGTCCCATATTAAATGTCCACTTTCATTTTTCAAAGTCTTTTTTTATAAACTTTGACTTTAAATATTTTTATGTGTGTTATATAATACTTGATGCAAAATATATGAATGAATTGAGTTTTAAATGTATTTTCGTTAGATATAATTTTTATCAAGTATTATATAATACAAACAAAAATATTTATGGTCAAAGTTCAAGAAAAAAGACTCCAAAAGTCAAAAGTGAACATTTAATATGGGACGGAGGGAGTATTTGTTAACTAGTTGCCATCCTGTGATATGTTATATCTATATCAAACAAGTTATATATGTTGCACATTGTTTTCATATTGATGTGTACATACATAAACAATGCATAAACATATTGAGATGAATTATTCATGTTTTAGTATTTAGTTAATCTTTTTACATTGTTAGTATATGGTCAATATTATATTTTTTTTTTCTCCTAAAGTCATCAACTCATCATTAAAGAGCTCCGTAAAACAAATTTCACTAAGACAACGACAGCCGTTAGTTGAATTTACATACGTATAGACTAGCAAATGTTTTTTTTACCTCTGCTAGACTGCTACTCGTACATAAAAATCCGAAACATTATATGGTACTCGTACTACTTACTATGAGCGATAGTGTAACACTTAAATGTCTCCAACAACGTTTAGAACATGTTAAACATGCAAGTTTAATAAATATTTTTATTTTTTCAGAGTAAATTACCGATAGTCACTAAATATAATGCAACAAAAGTTTTAGACATGTTAATATATGTGCCGAAATTGCATATAGTTATATCCCTGTCTTCCACATAAACATACGTTACAAAAGAGTCGTTTTAGCCATCATATGATCACAAACTCGAATTCAAGAACTCTAAATTATTTTAAACAAGTTTCGACCATAAATTAAAATTCAGATTAAAAGCAAGTCCAAAAACAAAACATTCCATGTTTGTTAACTCCAAATCTGCTTCTTTGATATTTTCCACCATGGTTTTTCAGCTCATATGACAAGCTTCATATCATATCTACTAAACACTTTGGTTCCAGATTAATCCCAAACACTAGTATTCCAATTCGACGAGGGTGTCACAGGAATCAGGATCATCAACTCCCTCAGAAATCTTTTTACCATTCGCGACCTCAAGTGGAAAGTTAAGAATAGCTTTGCTACCTCTCATAGCAAAAGCAGCCCTATCATAAGCTTCAGCAGCTTCAATAGGACTATCAAAGGTACCTAACCAAACTCTAGACCCGCGACGTTTTGGATCTCTAATCTCGGCTGCAAACTTTCCCCACGGCCTACGTCTTACACCTCTATAACACCTCTCTTCTCTCCTTATTCGTTCAACCGGTTTTAACGACTCTACATTGGTTATTTCATGTTTCGTAACTTCTTTTTCGTGTAAACCTATAGGACAAGTTTGGTTATAAGTGTTTGAATCTGTTGAACTCGAGCAATCTGAGTGAGAGGTCGATATGGAGCTACTGCAACTTGTTGTGAAATGATCATCTATAGGAAACGACTCAAATTCGTCGAGAAGGTGTTGACGAATGAACTCGAGTGCCGCGACTTCATCCGGTGTTGTCATGATTAAGTGATTGTTTTGTTTAGCAAATTAGTAGAAGATGCTTTTTCTTTTTTCTTTTTATGGAATGGAGTAAAGAGTGGAAATAAGTATTTATAGAATTGTGGGATTGAGTACGTCCATAATATCGTCACTAGCTCGGAAGGTTCAATGGAGACATTTTTTATAATGTTTCTATCAGATGTGACCGTATAATAATGTGAACAGCAATTATACGAATAGCTAAAGAGGAAAAAATCCCTTTCATTTTGATAATGGGAGTTGAATAGTCGCTATTGTAATATAGTATTATGTATAACTAAATATATAATATTGGGAATTTTGACCAAAATAACATGTACATGTTTATGCACTTGCCAACATGGAAGTCTTTTAAACACGTGTCATGATATATACACAAATTATGGGTTCAAGACTTATAAAAGAAAATTTGTGTATAGTTTTGAATTAGCGTTAGAGAAAATACATGAGTATGGGGTTCAAATATTGTGAAAGGCATGTATGCATGTATATAGTTTTTTAGAAACACCACTTTTACTATTTATTTTTTCTATTATTTTAAATTTGATGGTTTTCATAATTAAGAGATTAGATGATCGAATGATATTGGTCACCGTATTTGAAGTCTATGGGTAAAATCAAATTGAAGTACAAAGGAGTTGCAATTTATAACGATTTGCTCGGTTACGTATATAGAAAAACTTGTTCATGTGCAATGTTCCCACAACTATATGTTGCTTTTCAAACAATATCCATGACTTTTAAAGATAATAATATCTAACAAGATAAAAAAGAGTAAATACATTTGTGAGATATAAAAACAAGCTAGACTATGCTCGATTTACTTATAATCTAGCTTTTGCCTTTGACACGGGTTCTAAGCTAGTTTGCTAGTGTATAAAAGTTAGCTACATCTTTATCGAAAATCTATACATGAAGAACAATCATTGATATAGGTGTCAACCGGTTTTAACGACTCTACATTGGTTATTTCATGTTTCGTAACTTCTTTTTCGTGTAAACCTATAGGACAAGTTTGGTTATAAGTGTTTGAATCTGTTGAACTCGAGCAATCTGAGTGAGAAGTCGATATGGAGCTACTATAACTTGTTGTGCAATTATCATCTATAGGAAACGACTCAAATTCGTCGAGAAGGTGTTGGCGAATGAACTCGAGTGCCGCGACTTCATCCGGTGTTGACATGATTGAGTGATTGTTTTATTTAGCAAATTAGTAGAAGATGCTTTTTCTTTTTCCTTTTTATGGAATGGAGTAAAGAGTGGAAATAAGTATTTATAGAATTGTGGGATTGAGTACGTCCATAATATCGTCACTAGCTCGGAAGGTTCAATGGAGACATTTTTTATATTGTTTCTATCAGATGTGACCGTATAATAATGTGAACAGCAATTATACGAATAGCTAAATAGGAAAAATCCCTTTCATTTTGATAATGGGAGTTGAATAGTCGCTATTGCAATATAGTATTATGTATAAATAAATATATAATATTGGGAATTTTGACCAAAATAACATGTACATGTTTATGCACTTGCCAACATGGAAGTCTTTTAAACACGTGTCACGATATATACAGAAATTATGGGTTCAAGACTTACAAAAGAAATTTGTGTATAGTTTTGAATTAGTGTTAAGAGAAAATACATAAGTATGGGGTTCAAATATTGTGAAAGGCATGTATGCATGTATATAGTTTTTTAGAAACACCACTTTTACTATTTATTTTTTCTATTATTTTAAGTTTGATGGTTTTCATAATTAAGAGATTAGAGGATCGAATGATATTATTGGTCACGGTATTTGAAGTCTATGGATAAAATCAAATTGAAGTACAAAGGAGTTGCAATTTATAACGATTTGCTCGGTTACGTATATAGAAAAACTTGTTCATGTGCAATGTTCCCACAACTATATGTTGCTTTTCAAACAATATCCATGACTTTTAAAGATAATACGAGTAATATCTAACAAGATAAAAAAGAGTAAATGCATTTGTGAGATGTAAACACAAGCTAGACTATGCTCGATTTACTTATAGTCTAGCTTTTGTCTTTGACTCGGGTTCTAAGCTAGTTTGCTAGTGTATAAAAGTTAGCTACATCTTTATCAAAAATCTATACAATCATTGATATATGTTAAATTAAATTGTCAGTCCAGATATATATCTGTCTGTTTGTAGATAAATAAATGATCGTTTGTTTTGTGTGCCGAATAAAGTGTTTGAAATAGAAAAAATACGTTTATACCCTTTTATTTGATATAAGATTAAAACGTGTGAGGGTAAATATGTAAAATTAGGATAAAAATGATAACTTAATTTGGAGACCCTCATCTTCCTGGCTTTTTCTAGAAGGTCATATGTTAGGGTGTGTTTGTTTCATCAAGATGTTTTAGGTCTGAATCTGACTACCCATCTTACCAGTAAGAGGTGGCTAGAAAGTTTAAATCTGAACGAAATAATGTTGTTTGTTTTTTTATAATTGTCCGAATGATTTTAAGTGCTCTTTTTTGCAATTTATTTAAGTAACTTACGTTTTCGTCCGTTTTTTACGTTTCCATTCGTTTTTTCACGCTTTCGTCCATTTTTTCACGTTTTCGTCAGATTGTTTACGTTTTCGTTAGATTTTTTATGTTTTCATTCGTTTTTTTTACGTTTTCGTCCGTTCTTTACGTTTTCGTCAGTTTTTTTACGTTTTCACCCAGTTTTTTACATTTTCGTCCGTTTTTTCACGTTTTGTTCCGTTTTTTCACGTTTTCGTCCGATTTTTCACGTTTTCGTCCGATTTTTTATGTTTTCGTTCGAATTTTTTACGTTTTCGTCAGTTTTTTCACGTTTTCACCCCGTTTTATACGTTTTCGTCCGTTTTTTACGTTTTCGTCCGTTTTTTCACGTTTTCGTCCGATTTTCACGTTTTCGTCNAATCTGAAAAACCGGACGAAAATGTAAAAAAACTGTCGAAAACGTAAAAAACGGACGAAAACGTAAAAAAACAGATGAAAATGTTTAAAAAACTAGCAAAAACGTAAAAAATCTGACGAAAACATGAAAAAATCTGACGAAAACGTGAAAAAACGAACGAAAACGTGAAAAACTGGACGAAAACGTGAAAAAACAGACGAAAATGTAAAAAAACGGACGAAAACGTAAAAAAAGTATGAAAACGTAAAAATTGGACGAAAACGTGAAAAATCTGACGAAACCCTGAAAAAACGGACGAAAACGTGAAAAAATGGATGAAAACGTAAAAAATCAGATGAAAACGTAAAAAATCAGACGAAAACGTGAAAAATCGGACGAAAACGTAAAAACTCGGACGAAAACGTGAAAAATCGGATGAAAACGTGAAAAAATGGATGAAAACATGAAAAACCGAACGAAAACGTAAAAAAAACTAACGAAAACGTAAAAAGACGGATGAAAACGTATTAAATCGGACGAAAACACTATAATTTATTGGGTCGACCCGACCCAAACCGTCTGACCCATGACCCGTTAGACCCATTTTTAAAACATGACCCATTTGACCCATGACCGATTTGACCCATAACCCATTTGACTCATGATTCAAATATCATATATTAACACGAATCTTCAATCTCTCTTATCGAGTAAGAGGCAGTAAGACAAGTCCCCCACCTCTTACTGAGTAAGATGTTATATGTCTAACTGTGTCTGACTCAATAGAAAAAAACAAACAAGCAAAATGTCTGCCCACCTCTTTCTGGTAAGAGTAAGAGGGAGTAAGAGGGCTAGTAAGACATTTTTTTAAAAAACAAACACACCCTTAGTTTTAAGCACTACCTTCAATTAAGACACATTAAGTTGTTATCAAACACTACCTTCAAAAAGCGATCACACTTTTGGCTAGCTTGGGTTTAATGTAGGATTTTCATCCGTTCGGGTTCGGTTCAGGTTTTTTGTTTAGAATTTTTAAAGGCAAATCAAAACGGATTGAACCAAATAAATTGAAAGTGGGTCAAACTGAACCAACAACCGGATTTAAATTCAATTTGATTCTAGTTTTGACCCGAGAAACCTGAATTTTCTATAAAGCGTTTATCTTTTCTAAATATCAAGAAAAAATAGAGAAAATTCGGAGTATGTTGTAAAAGTGAGGACCCTTTACTAACAAATGGGGTCGTTATTCTCGGCTCAAAAATGTTCCTCGATTAGAGACACGGAATTTTCAGATCACTCGCCAATCCTACTTCTTAACTCGGCAAAGTTTGGTCCAACACCATTCAAGTTCTTCAATACCTGGCTATCTCATAACGATTTCAATGATATTTTCCACTCAAGTTGGTAGCCACCATACTTGCTTGGCTGTCTGATTTAAATTAAAGTTTCAGAACCTAAACAGTTGTTGCCATTGTTCTGCCCGATGGATTAAAAGAAATTGATCAAAAAGCTGAAGTATCACCTCTTTCCTCAGCCGACGTGGATTTCAGAACAAACAATGTCAGTTGGCTAACATTCGACACCAAAAGCTCAAAGATTTAAAGCAGAAGCCCAAAGTAAAATGGACTTTGGAGGGTGACAAAAATTCGGGTTTTTCTCATGGTATGGTCAATAGCTGAAAAACCCGGTCAAGAATAAATGATCTTGCTATTGACGGGTCTTGGATATCAGACCCATAGCTTATCAAATCCCACATTTTTCTTTCTTTTCAGTCTAAGTTCAAAGAAATGAATCACAACAGACCCTCCTTTTCATGCAGTCTCTTTAAGCAACTCTGCACATAAGATAACACCTTTCTTGAAATCCCTTTCATCTCTCAAGAATTCAAAGAAGCTGTTTGGAATCGTGGGGGGTGAGAAAGCACCTCCCGACGGGTTCTCCTTTAAGCTTATTAAAAAAACATTGGAACACATTTGGCAACGACATCACCGCTTACATTAATGACTTCCACTCCACAACTTTCATCCCAAGAGGTTGTAATTCTTTTTTCATTACACATGTTCCTGTTGATGATCCGATTACCATTACTAATTTTAGACCAATTAGCTTAACTGGTTGTTAATACAAAATCATTTAAAAAATCTTAGCAAATCGCCTTGTTCTTGTTATACCGTCGGTTATTGGTGAATCCTAAATGGCATTTATCAAAGATAGGCAAATTACCGATCGTCAATGGTTAATGAAATCATTGCATGGCCAAAACGACATAAGAAAAAAGCTTCTTCTCCTCAAAGTAGACTTTGAAATTGCTTTTGACACGCTTAGTTGGACTTATTTGAATTATATCATGAACCACATGAGGTTTAATGCAAAATGGAGGAGTTGGATTCATTCGTGCCTTGATTCGGCATATGCCTCGGTCCTTATCAATGTTCACCAACTAAAGAATCTAAAATTGAAAAGTGACTTAGACAAGGTGAACCCCTTTCGCCCTTCTTGTTTATTTTGGCAGTTGAAGCTCTAAATGTGGTGTTTCTAGAACAAAGAAACAAGAGAATGTCCCTATCAGCCGAAGTGGGTAATGACAAAGTGCCTATCTCTCACCTTCAGTTTACGGATGATGCTCTAACAACTTGTCAATGAATTTACCCAATGCAAATAACCTCTCTAGAATCCTCGCATGTTTTCATTTTGCTTCGGGTCTTACAGTCAATTTCAACAAAAGTACACATTTTGGCATTGGAGTTTCAAGTTATGACGTTAATTCTTTAGCAAGTTCCATTGGATGTCAACCATCACACCTCCCTTACACTTACTTAGGTATTCCAATTAGAGCTAACATGTCAAGATTCTCTAATTGGTCACAATTGCATGAGAGGTTTCGAAAATGGCTTTCTAATTGGAAAAGTAAGTTGCTTTCTTATAGTGGTTGCTTAACTCTTCTAAAGTCCGTCCTTAGTAAGTTAGGCGTCTATTTTTTTCACTACGTTCAAGGCTCTATCCACCATAATCAAGAAACTTGAAAGTACCCGTTGAAATTATTTTTGAGGTGGTAACTCAGATGAAAAAAAATGGCATGGATAGCTTGGGACAAAGTTATTGCTCCTCTTAAGCAAGGTGTCCTAGGTATTGGTAGTTTAAAGATCTCCAACCAAGTAATGCTACAAAATGGTGGTGGCATTTTTTTATTAGATGATATAGCTTTATGAAGAAAAATCATTATATCAATTCATGGTCATTATGGAAGTCTTAGGTCGGTTTCTTCTCCCTCGTATAAATGTGGCTCTTGGCATCATATTATTAAGTTGAAAGAAGACCTTCACCTTTACAAATTAAACCGTGGATCAATCTTTAAACGTAAAATTGGTAATAGTCAAGCAACTAGTTTTTGGCTTGATCCACGGATTGGAGGTCCGTTGCTTTGTGATTCTTTCCCTAGATTGTTCTGTTGGGAATCCAATTCATAATGCATGGTGATTGATATAGCTCCTAAACCTACTGCCATTGTGAGTCCCCCTATCACTTGCTACTACTCTTTTTTAGTTTCCTTTGGTATCGCCTGATCTCGCATCTAAGCATCAGTCCTACCGGCCCATCAACTTCCATAGCGCGACCAAACACCTCACACGTTCCACACCTGTTAATTTTTTGGGTCTGGTCTAGGCCCATTCGATCACAACCTGAACAACATGAGCTTCAAGAGCTTAATTCCTTTTCAATCTTTGCCTTTCATGAGATCAAGACACTAGGGAATGCACCTTAAGTGACAATAGGTTGTTCACAGTCAAGAGCTTACGTAGCCATATTACAACTCTACATTATCCTCTTAACCCGCAACCTTTTAGGTGGAATAAAACTCTCCCGATCAAAATTAACATATCAATATGAGGATTCAACACAAAAGACTTCACACCTGTTCTAATCTTGATCGAAGAGGAATAGACCTAAATTCCACAAGGTGTCCGGTGTGTGACAACGACATTGAAACGGAAGAACACCTCCTCATCTCATGTAACATAGCAAAAGGAACTTGGCTTAAAGTGCTCAGTTGGTGGAATATCCGCAACAACCCAATCGGATCTTTACCAGATGCTGTGAATTTGGCGGATCGAGTCTCGTTGACCACAAATCACTACATCCACTTTGACGATGTTGTTCAAACAACACTTTGGGTCCTTTGGAAGTTTAGGACTGAGATGTGTTTCTCCTTAAAACGACCCTCAAAAGTTTCATCTTCAACGACATTAAACTAGCCTCCTTCAATTGGATCTCATTTAGAAATCAAAAGTCTTGTTTGAATTGGATTGAGTGGTTTAACAACCCTCATATTGCTTTATGTAATTAATTATGTACTTTCTGCTCCTAACTTCTTACTAGGTTGCTCTTTTTTCAATATAATTTTGTTGTTCGAAAAAAGAGAGACACGAAAAACCCCCTCCCCTACCCTTCTTTCATGTGAATCAAAATATAGAGATAGATTATTGATCTAATGTCTTCTCAAAAGGTTGGGTTTAAACTACCGCTAAACGTTTGGGTCAAAAACTCGTCCTTATCTATTAATTTGAACAGAGAAAACCTTGCATGTTTTCAGGTTTACCCGTTTACCAAGCTTCGAGAGCCTGAGAGGAATATTGTTGAGTTTGAAACTAAGCTGGAAATACATGATTAATGCAAAGCTGCTAAAATATAGCCTAAACATATGTGGGTCTTTATTCGTAAAAGATAGTTGGGCTTTTTTTATTTTTTATAAGAGGGCCCAATATCTAAAGTCGAGATTCACCATTAGTCTTATCTTTGAATTTCAGTATATAGTACTTCGACGTTATAAAATCAACCCATCATTTTGTTATCATGTATTCATGCCAAAACTATAACTATGTTTTGGATACTATTTTTTTTTTTTTTTTTCTTTTTCTTACAACGGTCGTTTCCAAACGGCGGACCTTTTAAGGGGCAGGGGAGGGTCCCGGCCCCCCAAAAGCTGCTACGACTAGTGTAAATTTTATATGTTTTACAGGTAATTTAGTTGATAATACAAACAAATCTATGATTTGGCCCTCCCAAAATAAATTTGCCCCCTCCCCCTCCCAAAATAAATGTTCAAGTTCCGCCACCGATCGTTTCTCGGTTATATATATAGTATTATTTTGTTGCTATGTTCTATTTTTTTGACAAAGATTTCCCACTGGTCATAAGTTGGCCTTGTGTTACAAAAGTGAGATCCAATCACAATGCATGAAATATGAAGTAGTTGAAAGATAGCAAATATAGTTTTATTGATTGAATGACTTGTCAATTACATAAGGTAGCATGTCTATTTATAATAAAACATAGCTTTGACAATAAGCTAACATAAACCCTAAACCTAATAGACCTCAAACCCACAATCGGGTTGGGCTAATAATGTAATCGTCTAACACTCCCCTGCAGTTTGAACGGGAGTCTTCCGGACGGCCAAACTGGAATGAGTATTAAAAGCCGGTTATCCTTTTCCTCATTGTCTGAACGGAAGCATAATTATATTTGACGGCATACTTGTTTATTACTTGCGGCTTCCTCCTTTGCGTGACGCCTTTTTTTTTTTTTTTCGTCATGGCTTGCTTTGCCTTTAGGTAGGAGCGGCAATTTTCCGACCAACTATTTTCGAAAAACGACAATTATCTCCAACGTTAAAACAAAGAGTAATGATGAGACAAATTTTGTTGATTAATTGCTAAATCAACATAATATGGGATGTGTTATGACGGCTAGAGTTTTTGTGTGTTAGGGTTTATGATTTGGATGAGATGAAAATACTAATAAAACGAAAATATAAAGCAAGAAAAAGGCAAATAAGTTGGGATCCCTCCGAATCATCGACAAGTAGCCGATGACCGGAGGATAACTATTTTGTGGTGGGTTGAACCTAAAGCTCCGATACCATGAAAGATAGCAAATATACTTTTATTGATTGAATGGCTTGTCAATTACATAAGATAGCATGTCTATTTATAATAGAACATAGCTTTGACAATAAGCTAACATAAACCCTAAACCTAATGGACCTCAAACCCACAATCGGGTTGGGCTAATAATGTAATCGTCTAACACTCCCCTGCAGTTTGAACGGGAGTCTTCCGGACGGCCAAACTGGAATGAGTATTAAAAGCCGGTTATCCTTTTCCTCATTGTCTGAACGGAAGCATAATTATATTTGACGGCATACTTGTTTATTACTTGCGGCTTCCTCCTTTGCGTGACGCCTTTTTTTTTTTTTTTCGTCATGGCTTGCTTTGCCTTTAGGTAGGAGCGGCAATTTTCCGACCAACTATTTTCGAAAAACGACAATTATCTCCAACGTTAAAACAAAGAGTAATGATGAGACAAATTTTGTTGATTAATTGCTAAATCAACATAATATGGGATGTGTTATGACGGCTAGAGTTTTTGTGTGTTAGGGTTTATGATTTGGATGAGATGAAAATACTAATAAAACGAAAATATAAAGCAAGAAAAAGGCAAATAAGTTGGGATCCCTCCGAATCATCGACAAGTAGCCGATGACCGGAGGATAACTATTTTGTGGTGGGTTGAACCTAAAGCTCCGATACCATGAAAGATAGCAAATATACTTTTATTGATTGAATGGCTTGTCAATTACATAAGATAGCATGTCTATTTATAATAGAACATAGCTTTGACAATAAGCTAACATAAACCCTAAACCTAATGGACCTCAAACCCACAATCGGGTTGGGCTAATAATGTAATCGTCTAACAGTAGTGTCATAACTATAACTATGTTTTAGTGTCATAACTATAACCATCATTTTGTTTTAGTGTCATTACTATAACTATGTTTTAGTGTCATAACTATAACTATGTTTTAGTGTCATGACTTACATCATCACCCTTTCACCCTTTAAACTATAACAGCCGAAATTGAAGGTTTATAATAAAAGAACTTAAAATATGAAGTAGAATAAAAGATAATGAACTAAAAACAAGTTTTAGCTACAAATCTTTTACCTATGATGAGTAAATTATGTTTTAACTTAATAATTAACTGTACCAATGTCAAATGACAACACTTATTAATACTCCCTACCTAATGATGTAAATTACGGAGTATGTTTTAAGGGTTATTGTCTTCTTTTAGCAAACAGGTAAACGGATGAAGTTTTCATGTTTAGGTTATTATGAGAGGACGACTCTTAACTTTGACGGATATTTATATACCGTCTGATCATTATATCTCCGTAATTGTTTTTGATTCTTTTTTAACAACCTCTATATATATGTCTGTCTGTGCTATAATGTGCAAAATACGTTTGTATTTTATAAAAGAAGTAAGAAATTTGTCATCGATCATATATGTACAAAATCACCCATTTCACATTTCCACCCACATTAAACTAAAGAATTTAACAAAACAAAACTTGTCCCACAGTCACACTCAGCATCCATCACCCACTTCCTTTTTCACCCTTTTTACCACCTCCAACGTATTCACCGGCGATGTTGACCTTCGTTTTGACGTGATCCTCACAGGCTCAGGTTCACCAGAATTAATCCTCAACGGAAAGTTCAACAAAGCACGTGACCCACGCATGCGATACGCCGCCATATCATAAGCAACTGCCGCATCTTCCGCGGTCTCAAATGTTCCTAACCAAACCCTAGCTCCGTTCTTCGCCGGATCACGTATCTCCGCCGCATATTTACCCCATGGCCGACGTCGTACTCCACGATAATGCTTACCCTTTTGCGCTCCAAGTGATTCTGGCTGAAAGCTAGAAGTTTCAGGCTCAGATTTGACGAAAACAGTGTTGTCCGGCGATGACGTCTTCTCAGGTGAAGTTATCTCCGGCAACAGTGGAAGTTGAAAGTCGAGTGCTTCGTTGAGGAATGTTGCTATTAGCATGTCTTCGGAGTCGTTTTGTTGTAAGGGTAATTCGCCCCATGTTTCTGACAAATGTGGAAACAAAAAGTTGCTGCTCCGACAGGACATTGTCGGAGCAGCGTCGTCTAGTAAATGACGACTTATTGACTCGAGAAGAGCAAAATCGGAGTCGAACCCATTATTTCTCATCATTTTTTAAATATATTCTGTAAGAAAAACGAGCTAGACGGTTTTTTGGCTTGTGTACTAGATTCAGTGGCACTTGGTTTTTATAAATTTTTGTGAGATATGTGTTGAATGTGAGACAGTTTTCGGTTAATGAAATGCTACGAAAGATATATATAGGCGTGACAATTAGGAAAGGTGCATGCACTTACTATTGATAAGTCTTTAGAAAAATATTAAAATTATAATAGTTGCTTGTAACTTTGCTTGACACGAGGAATATGGATGTTTCATGGAAGGTACTGGGATTTTACTCATTTTAGACATGTGATAGAATGTTTCAAGTTGTTCAAAAAGAAATAATATGTTGCAAGTTGCATTTGTTGGTGAGGATGATCGATGCCATTTGCTTTAGGCTTCTAGTTGATGACTTTAATATTCCTCTTGGATAAGGAGTTATGATGGCATTCGCCTATTAATTAGGTTTAGATTGGTGCTGTATTTTGTGTTACTTTGGTGGCACAAGATAATAAAAGTGCATTATGAAAAGTTTTGGTAGTACATAGATCACACTTTTATGTCTTAGGGTATGTTTGGCAAAATTAGCTGTAAGCTGTATGCTGTATGCTGCTGTAAGCTGTTAACTGTAAACTGTAAGCTGTAAACTGCAAAGCTGTTAACATGAGCTACAAGCTGTATCTTTTTTTCAATAAAAGTGTTTTGCAAGTTAGCTGTTAAATGTAATTATAAGATGTAAAATGACATAAAAGGACATATTTATAATTTTAAATAAATGTTTGGAAGGTATATCCGTAATTAAAAGTTTTAACAGCTCCAAGATGTTTAAAAAGCTTCATACATCAGCTTTTCATTTAAGAGCTATTTGTTTGTAATAAAAGTTTGAAGTTAATGTATCCAAACGGAGCTATTTATTTTAGAGGAGATTATTTTTGTAATAAAAAGCTAAAAGCTCCTGCCAAACAGACCCTTAGAGGGCTTGGTACAGTAGGTACGAATAAAGTGTTATTCGTCTGCTACCTCTGCGTCACTTCATCACCATCTCAATAATACACCAATAACTAAAACACTCTATTCAACAAAAAAAACTAATAACTCTTTGTAAGTCCCACAAACACCCCACCAAGAATACCCTTTCACTATATTTGCCGGGGATTGTCCCTTTTTCCCAAAAAATACCATTTCACTATTGAAAAAAAAAAAAAAAAAAAAAAAAAAAAAAAAAACTTTTAAATTTTNAAAAAAAAAAAAAAAAAAAAAAAAAAAAAAAAAAACGGCGTATGCAGGTGCAACGGTTAAAAGTCGATTGGCGAGACGAACGATGCACCGTTCATGCGTTATTGGGGCAAATTGCGGACCAACAATCCATTGTAGCGAGCTCTCTTATGTTGCCATTCCACTAACCTGGCTGTCTAATTTAAACCTAACTTAAACACCTAATTAAAAAGCAACATAATAAATTGGAGACAAAGCTTAACCCTTAAGCATGGTTTGCAAACATCTATTTAAGTTTTACACTCCGTTATACAGTGTACCTAATCGCTGTAGTGTAGTAAAACTAAGACCGAAGGCTTTGTCATTTTCTTAGGAAATAGTGAGGTTAACCCGTAAAGTATGACATATTGATCTAAGAGACGCAGGATTCTTTTTAGTATTTTTGTATATAATTGAAAGCAAGTAAATATCGGGGTTTCAGAGATTTTGATTCTAAACTAATACTCCCTCCGTCTTAAAATTATTGTCAGGAGACAAGAATTACCAAGTTTAATTAAAGTGGGGCCATTATAAATCTCAACCACTCAAATGGAATTTCTCCTCACTAAATTCTCTTTTTCTTACTTAAAATGGAAAGTAGATAATTAATTTGAGACATCCCAAAATGGAAATATGGACAATAATTTCGAGACGGGGGGAGTATTAACCTAAAAGTCAAGAAAATTAAATGTTAAGGAAAAGTAAATTGGTGAAAACCAGTATTGCAAAACAAGGCCGATTAATTACCGTGTAGGCGCTGCAATGCCACCAACCTTTTCGATTTTTGTTACTTGGTAAAACAAACTTGCTGGAAACTTTCAAATCATGCCGGGAGTACCCAAACTCGTCGTAAAATTGTTTTAATAATATTAGTCGTTGTTTATATCTATTACAATATATTTTTTTAAGAAAAATCTTGCCAAAAATACATAAAACTTGCCGAAAATACCTAATACTTGCCGAAAATACCGAAAACTTGTCGGAATGCTAATCCGATTAATTACCGATTAATCCCGCCTAGACCGATTACAATCTACAAGGGGTTGACCGCCCGATTACCGATTCGCTATTTTTGCAACATTGGTGAAAACTTATATGGTGGAAGAACGTATTTACTTACTCAAACTGATTTCTTTTAACTATCAGATCATACGCCATGTAGGCATTTGGTTCTATACGTCGTATACACAATATCAGGTGTATATGTCGTACTCGTCGTATACCCTGAAGTTCAGACCTAAACTTTCTTTGACAATTTTCTGCACTAAACCAAAACGACAAAAACACATTTCCTTAAAAGTTGTAATTATGGAATTACATTTTATACAAATAAAACATCTTTTATGTACATAATTTCACATAAACATTACGTGGAACATATTTTTCTAACAAAAAAGGGCTTAATCAAAACGCCCCTTCAAAACACATAATCTAAGAAAACTCATTTCCAAATCATATGCTTTGACAAACAAGTTCTGGACATAAAAGAGTTTATGGTACATAAACTTTGGGGCATAACTCAATGAACGGTAGCTTGGTAGCTTAATTCAACGAACTCAATACTTCAACCCAATTTGAAGTTGCCGTTCAAAATATCAGCCAATATTCAGCTCAATTCTGAGAACACCACTTAGTTCGAACGAAATTTTGCCCACACAAAACTAATGCAAAAATTCGTCCCAACTCTTTCAAACTACTCAACCCACTATTTGATCAATATAACCGGCCCATTCAACCTAATGCAAATCCAGCTCACCTATTTCAACCCTAGATATAATGCCTCTTCACAACCCTAACTCACTTAACAATACATGCCTTTCTAATTTCTATTTTCCCCAACTCACTTGACAATACACGCCTCTCTAATTTCTTTTTTCTTTCATTTCAAACTTAGCCACTAAAGAACTTTTTGGTTTCTTCTTGTAACCGAATAGCACAAGACAATAAACACCAAAAGTCCCTTTTATATATATTAATCTCGAACCAAGTCTCACCCTTTTCTTGTTCTGTTTCACGAACACAAACACTTACTCTTGACTTTTGGCTTCAAGATCTTTGATAAGGTCTCAGGTAGGTAATTTGTTTTGTTCTAAAGATCAATGATGGGTTGTGTTGGATCTTTAAAGATCTTTGGCTAATTCGAAAACCAAACCCAAAATCTTTTTATTTGAAACTTTTTGTTTTCGTTTAAGATCTTGAGGATGATGGAATTTTTGTGGTGGTTTGTTGTAATCGAGGAGATGGATTGTGACATTGTTGTAGTTGTTTTTCTACTTGACTGATTTTTTGTTGTAGTATGAGTTAGGACATAATCGTTGTTGTTTTTGGCTTGTGGTTGAAGTCGTTTATTGATTCTTAATGTTGGCTGTTGAAACTTGACTTGGTTGATGATGAATTAATTGAGATCATGTAAAGCAGTTTGTGATACATAGTTTGTACAGTAGTCTTAATAATTTGTATTTTTCAGTTAAGAGGAGTTTTAAAAATTACATTAATGGTATTTGTTGACCAGTCAATTTATATATATGTAGTTGTGCAAAATTTAATTGTACATAACACTAGTAAGTGTATTTGCCAATGTTGCAAAAATCGTAAATCGGTAGTCGGGCGATTGACCACCTTGCAACGATTAATCGGTCAAGGGGGGATTAATCGGATTGGCATTTCCTGCAAGTTTTGAATATTTCTGGAGACCAAACTAAATATCTTAGCTGATTCTAAGCTTACTATGTTTTCAAACCTCAGTAAAAGGCTCCAATTCTTATTATGAGGCACATTGTGCATTATAAGTGAACTAAACGATCCCCAAATTAAGTAGAATGCCTAAATTATTGGTTTTTTTAAAGTTTACCGATTAGTCCGATTTGGGCGATTTTTGACAGATTCGGCCGATTTTTTACCGATTCGGCCGATTTTTAACTGATTAATGGTTAATTTTTGTCTAGGCCGATTTTTACACCGATTTTCAAAATTCTATCAGGTACAACAACAATTACCGATTAATCGGTTGATTCGGCCGATTTTTGCAACATTGGTATTCGCTTAAAAAACTATTCATTCGCTTAAAAAACTATTCATGAAAATATTAAATTAAGAGTGAAGTGCTAAAATGTTTTATATTTATATATTTACCTTTTCTACTATAACACTAACAATTTTTATGAACACTATATTCAAACATTTACGGAGTAATACAGTAGTTCGGATTGTGTTCAAGCATTGTCCACTAGAGCTAATTTGTTTTCGGAATATATTAGCAACATAGTAATATTTTTATTGTATCTTAAGTTTATAAAGAGTCATTCCTGTTAGAGTATAAGGTGTCTTAACACCGAGTTAAAGTTTAACACACCGTCACGTCAGCTTTAACCTTTTCACCTTAACTCACAAAAAAACACCCGTTAACTTAACTCACCTTAACTCAACTTTTTGGGCCCCACTTTAACCCATTTAAACACACACTATAACCCATTTAAATGATTTTTTTAGCAACAATGCATGTTAACGCAGCGTCATTCCAATAACCCGCCAAGTTAACGCCCCAATAACTCAAGTCGACGTTGTCTTAACACCGGCTTTAACGCACCAAAGTTATCCCTTAACGTGGGTTCATGGCTAAAACACCCAATGCTCTTATGCACCGTAGTTATGTCATCGTTTACTAGTTTACAATCTTTACATTTCACATTTGCAACAAAGTACCCAGAATACTTTATATTTTTCAAAAGAAATAAGAAATTTGTCATTTATGCACAAAAAGATCCATTACTCTTTCCACCCATTAACAAAAGAATTAAACAATAATCGATCAAAATCGTAGTTAGCATCCATAAACCATTTCCGACTCTACTTTCACCTTCTTCACCAACAAACCCTCCGATGGTGACGTCATTTTCCGTTTAGTTGTAATCCTCACCGGCTCAGGTTCACCAGAATTAATCCTCAACGGAAAGTTCAACAAGGCACGTGACCCACGCATGCGATACGCCGCCATATCATAAGCAATTGCCGCATCTTCCGCCGTCTCATATGTCCCTAACCAGACTCTAGCTCCATTCTTCGCCGGATCACGTATCTCCGCCGCATATTTACCCCACGGCCGACGTCGTACTCCACGGTAATGCTTACCCTTTTGCGCTCCAAGTGATTCTGGCTGAAAGCTAGAAGTTTCAGGCTCAGATTTGACAACCATGGTGTTTTCTGGTGATGACGTCATCTCCGGCGAAGGTGGAAGTTGGAAGTCTAGTGCTTCACTGAGGAATGTTGCTATTAGCATGTCTTCGGAGTCGTTTTGTTGTAAGGGTAATTCGCCCCATGTTTCTGTTAAATGTGGAAACAAAAAGTTGCTGCTTCGACAGGACATTGTCGGAGCAGTGTCGTCTAGTAAATGACGACGTATTGACTCGAGAAGAGCAAAATCGGAGTCGAACCCATTATTTCTCATCATTTTTTAAAATATTTTCGGTAACAAAAACGAGGTATACGATTTTTTAGTATATCGTAACGGACAGTTCGTTTTTATAATTTTTGTGAGATACGAGGAGAATGTGAGACGGTTTTCGGTTAATGAAATGATACGAAAGATATATATAGGTGTGACGATTAGGAAAGGTGCATGCACTTACTATGGATAATTCTTTAGAAAAATATTAAAATTATAATAGTTGTTTGTAACTTTGTTTGACATGAGGAAAATGGATATTTCATGGAAGGTGATTAAATGATTAATGATAGTGGGATTTTAGACATGTGATAAAACGTTGCAAGTTCTTCAAAAGGAAATAATATGTTGCAAGTTGCATTTGTTGGTGAGGATGATTGATCATGGGCTTTTATAGTCTTCTGGTTGAAGACTTTTAATTAGGGCTGTAAACGAACAGAACGTTCAGTGAACATTTCGTCAACCGTTTGGTAAAAAGTTCGTTCGTGTTCTGTTGGGAGAAATCCAACAAACCGGTTTCTAGAGCGGAACCACGAATCAAAAAATACTCCAACAAGACCTCGGCAAAGGGTTATGATCCCTTAATGCCGAGTGGCACCAACACACACGATGTATTTACACTCAAACGTTTATTAACCTTGAGCAAGAAAAGAAGGTACAAATAAAACCTCACCCCCTCATCCCTATTTATAGAGAATGAGGTGGGAGAAACCTAATCCTTGGTGAACAAGGAATCCACAATTGAGGAGGTTAGGAACTTTCCTAATACATGACTAACCTCCTTAAGTTTGAGCTAAAATACAATTAACCCCCTAAACTTATATCCTAACTATTACACACTAATATTCTAACAATTTCCACCTTAGTGGTAATAGTTAGCCTTCTCCGATACGCAGCAGCTTCAACCAGCGCTGGAACCTCGGACCGGGGACCGCCTTTGTCAAGGCACCAGTAGCAAGACCCGCTACTAACCTTAGCTCAAATCCTNATCAAAGATGGCTCATGTTTTTAAATGTTTTTATGATGTACTAAAATGTTAAAGACTTTTATTATCATATCTATGTATCTTTCAAACTTGTGAAGTAAACTTTTGGGACTTCATGTAAAATATGATAACCTTTTAAGGTTTATGTTTATTAAATATTTCCTGTATGAAACTTGTTTATTATGTTTGTACTATGTGATCGATATATAGCACCCCATGACCCTTCCGCTGCAAACCTGAAAATGGGGGTGTTATAGACTACCCTCTAACGACAGCGTAGAGTGTCCCCCCAACAATATCTAAACTGACATTCCGTTGGAAAACCTGAATCGTGACACCCTCAGAGTATTACCACTCTGAGTCCTGAAGATCATACCAAGTATATTTTCCTTTTCTTCATCTAGCAAACCCTTGGTAACCCAGACCTCAGCCTTGCTTTCGCAAGTAAACCCCATATAATCTATATAGAGGAATAGATATATGAACATACCTGGTGCATACTTCCAGTAATATATTTTACTATCGTCACTGCTTCGCCTGAAACCGTTGCTGAGCAAATACATAATAGACCGAGTATCCATATCTTCTTTCATTACAGCCATCCACTTGGAAATTACCTCACAAGCAACTGCATCCTTGAAAGTCAATGACTCATGTGCATATTCTTCTATCACTGCAGCAACTCCTAAAGCAGCCATATTACTGTCACCTCTATACCTTTCAGCAGCATTACCCTCTGCACCCTCTTGACCATGTGCTCCAGTTTTCATAATGTCTGTCCAGACCTTTGCACCAAGATGTACCTGCTTATTTACCAAGCAATCCGTGTTTGTCTTTCCTTCAAGTTGTTTAATCTCCAACTTTCTTTGAGCCACTGCAGCATGATCGTTACTCTCCTGAATTACCTCAGCTTCACGATTTTCCTGAGCTCCCTGCAGTTCCACCTCAAACCAAACACGATTTTGAACATGTACTCCATGGACCCTTGTTTTAATACCAAGACCAAGTTGATTGAACCCAACTTGTTTTGAACCTCCATGTTTTTGTACAATATTCCCATCGAGCTTTTCGATGTTTAACCTAGTATTCATACTAGCCATTCCTCTTTAACCTTGCTACAAACCTTGTCAAGTTGCTTTTTAACCAACTTTACCAACAAGTCTCACAAGCCGTGTGCTAAATCCGCTTTCTTGTAATTATTGATCTACTAACCTTTAGAGAAACCCTAAAGCTTCGATCTTTCCACCTCAAGTCTACAACCTTGATATACCTTGTACTCCAAGTAATCACTTTTCTTGAATCCCAAGACAAAGCTAAACCTTACTTGTCTTCCAAGAACCACCAAGACTTGAATTCCAAGAAACCGAAAACTTGAAGTTGAAACTTCTTGCAAAACCTTGTCACCTTTGAAGCTCAAAACCGAAACTCCAAGAACCTTATGACAAAAGAAAACGATTTCCTATAACCCTAAGAGAATCGATCCACCTCCTTGCAAGACAACTTCAAGAACCTTGTTGCCCAAGTAATCTTGACTCGTAAACCTAGAAACCTCGAACCTTGTAATCTACACAACGATAGCCAAACAATAACCGAAAAACGATAAAGAACACAACCACACCAGAAACTTCGACAGCCTATATCTTTTTCCTGGAAGCTCCGATGCAAGATCCCTCCGGTAAGATCCTAGATCTATGTGTCTTCAACCTACGGTTCGAATTTCGTAGAAATCCAACGGTTAACGAACCCGCAGCGCCAATTCTCCCACGACTGCGTAGTAACCGACGAACCAAACCCGATCTACTCGTTTCTCTTGTTTTGGCTCTATCCACGTTACGTGATTCGGTCTTCTCGAACCTGGCTCTGATACCAATTGTTGGGAGAAATCCAAAAAACCGGTTTCTAGAGCGGAACCACGAATCAAAAAATACTCCAACAAGACCTCGGCAAAGGGTTATGATCCCTTAATGCCGAATGGCACCAACACACACGATGTATTTACACTCAAACGTTTATTAACCTTGAGCAAGAAAAGAAGGTACAAATAAAACCTCACCCCCTCATCCCTATTTATAGAGAATGAGGTGGGAGAATACTAATCCTTGGTGAACAAGGAATCCACAATTGAGGAGGTTAGGAACTTTCCTAATACATGACTAACCTCCTTAAGTTTGAGCTAAAATACAATTAACCCCCTAAACTTATATCCTAACTATTACACACTAATATTCTAACATGTTCGTTTATTTATTAAATGAACAAACATAAACAATATTTTACGTTCGTTTAGTTAAATGAACGAACATGAACAAAAGTCACGTCCGTTCATTTATGTTCGTGAACGTCCAATTATGCGTTTATTAATGTTCGTTTAGTTTTATTTATTTATTTATGTTTGTATATCATATATTTTAAATTGTATAATTTTAAAATTGGTTTGTTTAAACAAAACAACACTTAGAAAACAATATATTGTGCATAATTTAATAATGTTTATGTCTATTTGCCTATGTTCATATATGTTTGATCGTTTATGTTTGTTTAGCGTTCGTTTAATATCTTAATGAATGAAAATGAACAACTCATTTTCTTAATAAATGAACATGAAAAAGAAAATTCGTCCGTTTAAGCGTTCGTGTTCGTTTATTTGTCCGGTTAAAATTAAATGAACGAACATGAAGAATGCTCCGTTCGTGTTCGTCCGGTTCGTTTACAGCCCTACTTTTAATATTCCTAGCTTTTGGATAAGACATGCCTGGTAATGTTCTTTTTTTTTTTTTTTTTTTTTTTTTTTTTTTTTTTTTTTTTTTTTTTTTACTGAGTTTTCATCGTCTACATTTTGGTAATAATTTGTATTAAATCATAATCTTAGAAATTATAGACATTACTATCGCAAGAAAAGATATAAAAAGTAAGATTGAATATAGAAGAACCACTTTTTAATGTTGTACAAATCACATTTGTTGTTTCAAAACCTACCTTCTCGTTTAGTTTAAAGGAATGTTTGGCGAAACTGACTGAAGTTGGGTTGTAGTTGGAATTGGAGATGGGGTTGGGGATGTGCTGGAGCTTATATTATAAGTTAGAAGCTGATGCTTATATTTTTATAAAGTTATTTGGCGAATTAATTGGAGCTGAAGATTACTAATGTAAAATCATATAAAAATAAATTGAACTAAATTCTGATATATTTACAGTTTTTGATTGAGAACCCGTTATATTTTGAAATGTATTTAAGTAATTTAACTAATTATAAGCCCTCATAAACCCGTTTTAATAGGCTTGAGTTTATGATTTATAAAAGCCTTCATAGGCATGTATGACAAACAAAGCTTATTTTATAAGCTAGTTTATTTTAATAGTTTAAACCTTTAAAAGTTTGGCGCCAAACACAACCTATCTATTTGAAATATGGACGATAGTTACAACTTACAAGTACAGTATCTACTACTGGCACATGTGTGTAATTTGTTGTATAACGGAATCTCAAATTATAGATGAATGGAATTACACTATGTTACATGAGGCTTATTGTGCTTTTGAGGTTAGCTTAACAGTGATAACTTGAGCTTGTTTCCAACAGAAGTATAGAGTCTTGACTTATTAGTTTTCTTGGATAAAGGGTTAATAGACAAATAAGTTACAAATTTTGAGAAAATGTTCACCTAAGTTACTATAATTTAAAATGGTACAAACAAGTTACTCAATCTTTTTTCACTTGTTACATGAGTTACTGTCTTAGTTTTAACCCTTTACTACCGGTTAAATTCCTACGTAGCACTTATATATTATGGGTTAATAGACAAATAAGTTACTAAAGTTTAAGAAAATGTTCACATAAGTTACTAAAGTGTGGGGCAATGTTCACTTAAGTTACTATAGTTTAAAATGTTACAAACAAGTTACTCAACCTTTTGCCACCCGTACATAANAAAAAAAAAAAAAAAAAAAAAAAAAAAAAAAAAAAAAAAAAAAAAAAAAAAAAAAAAATCCATTTAAAGGCTCAAACGGTCAAAAATAAGCATGCAACGTTCGAATTTTTCCTTCCTCCCCGAGCGTGAAGCTTCCCCGAACGGGCTCACCCCGCAGCCTCCCCGCAGCCACGGCGGCGGTGCTACCGTGCGGTAGGCACCCCGCACCGTGCCTCCCCGCATGTGTTGCCAACCCCCTAAAAGAGTGCTAATATGCACGTCACATTTTTTGATTCTTCTACCACAAATCACATCATTGATGCACAAACTGCAACATTACTATGCATGATTGGTGGTGTGCCAATCACTTTTAGTGGTGTGCATATCAACCCCATTTTTAAAACTATGTTTTCTTTTCACTTCGATATGTTAGAAGCTTTATCATACAAATACATAATACACATGATTTAGAATCAAACACCGTACTAAATCGATAAATAAAACAGGTGTGCTAACTTTTTTTGCTAGATTCAAAGAATTTTCACATAAAATATTTCACAAAATAACTTGTCACTAATAAAATTATTTTAATCAATTTTCTCTCTTCTTTTTAAATTATGATATTTCTATGAATGCTTGTCACATCCTATTGTTAAAAATTTGTTGATGTGTTTTTAGAAATGAATTCATTTAAAGAAACAATCATTCTCGTTTAACACTATCAAACGTGCCACCATGATATACAAGCAGAGAAAAGTTACTAATACGATTGTCCTTTGTATGTAACCGTAAACAATGAATATTTATATATGATACAAAAATCGCAACAGATTTTTGGTAAACATGAAAATAGAACAAATAAACATGACGCTAGATAAAACTAAGAAAAATGACCACTCATCGGCCTAATCAATTTCTAAAATCCGTTATTGCTTCATACAATAAAATCTCTATAAATTAATTTTGTTGGAACCAAGACATTTTATTAATTTAACGAGATATTATTATACTGATAAATTAATAATTTGTTAATTTTAATATGTTTTACGTGTGGCTTTTAAATTTTCAAGTACAATATACTAGTTACAATATATAGTAGTTAGAGATAGAAAAAAAGATTAAAAAGAAAAATCAATTAACATTTTATTAATTCAAGTCACTGAATAAATTAATGAATATATATTAAAATACGGATTAGAATACGGAAAAAAGATTAAAAAGAAAAATCAATTAACATTTTATTAATACGGCCCGTTTGGTTTGCATCATTTACTTATGGGAATAAGCATTAAAGTAGAAAACAGCTGTTTGTTATCAAAATACGGATTAGAATTTTCCCTCTCCTACATCAAATCAAATTCAAAATCCAAATCATAATCCAAATTCAAATCCTAATCCTAATCCAAATCCTAAACCCATCTATAAACCAAACGGGCCCTTAATGTATCAAGCTTTTAGGGTGCGTTTGTTTTGGAAAAAGGTTTGGATTTGGATTTGGATTTGGTATTGGATTGATAGAAATGAGAAAGAGATAAAATAAATAAAATGAAAAATTTTATTTTATTTTAATAAAAAATAAACGTTTATATTTATTATTTTAATTAACAATACTTTATGAAAACAATAAAATAATATGAAATACAAAATAAGCTTTGAATTGTGTGGTTCACATGTGAGGAGAAACTAAAGTTCTGACAATTAATTATGTCATGCATAACTTCTGACATAAAAACTTTGAAAGATATCATCTTGGTAGGGAATGAATATATGGGATTTGTATCATCCGAAAGATTGATAGTAGCATACCAAACGATCACATTTTAAAATGATACCATTCTTTCAAATCAAAAAGCCTAAAACAAACAGGCCCTAAAGATTTGATACATTAATGCGCAAATTTTTTAATCAATTTTTTTCTTTAACAATTAATGCTTACCCCATTTATTGATAATAGATTATTGAATTTTTTGTCAAAAACTTAATGGTTTACAAGTTTTTTTCAAAAAGTCATTTATAAAGTCTTTGTTCCAATGCTTAAAACCACACTAATAGTTTTTTTGAATAGTGAAAAGTCATTTGAAAATCATCCCATTGCGGATGCTCTAATGAATGTTATGAAGTTCAAAGAATTAAAGAAATTGAGGAAATTTTTAATAATTATTAATTTATAGTTTTGTTGGGACAAATATATATATACACTGGGGTTTCAAAAAAAATTAGCATCTTATTACTTTATCGATTGAGGTTCAAAATTTGCATTGATCCAAAGTTAGGAACATTATTAATTGGGATAATTCAAAAAATGAACAAGTTCCTCAATCGATTGAAATTTTTGAACTTGGATTTGAAATTTCTTATTTTAACCAGTTGCCCAACACAACACTTAACGAGAGAACGCCAAGTGGCAAATTTTTGGGCAACTCAGACAAATTTTGAGCAACTTAGGACATTTGACGTCCCATAGGGAGTTTACCGTATATCCTTTAACTCTCCCTCTACACGATGATGAGAGTCTTGAAAATGGAACAAAATTAATGAACAATAATTCGAACATTTACAAAGTAGTTGTAATAATGTGCTAACAATGTCGACTAGATCAGAGGTCATTTCATTTTCCGAATATTTCATAATATCATATTCTTTTATTGTTGTTGCTTTTAACATGAATTTATTAACATATCATTACTTTAAACGGAAAACAATACGAGAAAAATATGAATCCTAAATCAAGTTTTGAACCAAAAATGTCCAAACCTTAGGCTCGCTCAACTGGTCAACTAATATGCCCTTTCATTTTCAACGTCTTACTCCCCGTCTCAAAATTATTGTCAAAAGACTAGAATTACAAAGTTTAATAAAAGTGCGACCACTATAAATCTCAAGACTCTAATATAATATTCCCCCACTAATTTATTTATTTATTTATTTACTTAAAATAAAAAGTTGACAATTATTTTGTGACATCTCAAAATGAAAATATGGACAATAATTTCGGGACGAAGGGAGTATTTTTTTTTTGGGTAAAGGGCATTCCACCCGGTACATTGACGAAGGGAGTATTAACTTATCTTTATTTTTTTTATTTTTTTTATTTTTTTATTTTTTTTTGAAAAGCTAAGAATTATATATTAAAAACATAGAAGCCCACATAGGGTAGAAAGAATGTAAATACCAAGGAACCAAGAAAATAACAACCCAAGAAAAAAACAAAACTAAATCCTATTTAAACAAATCGAATGGCTTTGCGAACCAACTATTCCAATTGGCAGGCAAAGATGCCATTCGAGCAGAAAACCATGTCATCAAGAGTCTTTGGATAGATGGAAAAATGTCATCGTCCGTCCTGGATCTTCGTAACATCCTTCGGCTCAGCATGAACAATCTTGTTTCTTCGATTTCAGATGGACCAAATTGCGGTTAATAAAACATCATAAATCACCTTTAAGATGTAAGAACTACCATTTGAACCAATATTACCATGAGCGAGGGAAAAAAGTAACCAATACTACCTTTCAGATGTGGGAACTACCATTTGAACCAATATTACCTTCATCGTGAAAGAGGGAAAAGTAATTGAGGAAGGCAAATTTCACCAACTCAATATTTTCCTCCAAATTGCGAGGGAAGAGTGCAATTTATAAGACAATGCCCAATATCCTCGACAGTAATGTCACATAAGGGATAAGAGTCGGGCACCATGTTCAAACCACGAAGATTAAGATTCGCCCGAGAGGAGAGTCTATTCAAGGACGCGCCCTCTAAGAGCAAATATTAACTTTATGAGGGACAAGGGTATTGGTGTATGTTCAAAGTCTAATCAATAATTTGTACGGCCGGAAATACGTGAGCCTATTAGGGCACACACATATACACCGATCGAGTACTGTAATATATTTGGAATATAATTAATATATATTATATGTAGTTATATATAGTTCACGAAATGATTTAACAGTCATTAGTTAACCGTTAGACGCCTAACTAATTAACTTGTAATTGACTTGTATTAATAAGTAAACGTCAAAATAAGCCTGATGAGCCCATGTGACTTGATAGTCGGCCGAACGAGTATCCAAGGAGGAGGTGGGATAGTTTGCTTGGAGGTTAAGCTTTATTATTAATATTGTATCGTACATATTAATTNGTTCACGAAATGATTTAACAGTCATTAGTTAACCGTTAGACGCCTAACTAATTAACTTGTAATTGACTTGTATTAATAAGTAAACGTCAAAATAAGCCTGATGAGCCCATGTGACTTGATAGTCGGCCGAACGAGTATCCAAGGAGGAGGTGGGATAGTTTGCTTGGAGGTTAAGCTTTATTATTAATATTGTATCGTACATATTAATTATTTATTATTAATATTGTATTGTATCGTACATATTAATTATTCAAATGTACATATGATTATTTATTATTAGTATTGTATTGTATCGTACATTTTAATTTATTTTATATATATATATATATATATATATATATATATATATATATATATATATATATATATATATATATATATATAGAGGATAACTTGGCTACAATAATTGTAGCCAATTGGCTACAATCCTTCTCCAAAATACACAAGAAAATTGAATCAGGGACTCACAGAAAGAAGTCAGGGACCCACAAAAGGAAAAATGACCCATAATTTGTTACACAAATTGTAGAGAGTTGGCTACAATAGAATTGTAGCTAATATATTCACACACACACACACAGATATATATATATATATATATATATATATATATATATATATATATATATATATATATATATATATATATATATATATATATATATATATATATATATATATATATATATATATATATATATATATATATATATATATATATATATATATATAGTGTTGGGTTAAAATAAAAAGGGTCTTAAAATAAAAAGAATAAAAAGTCTCTGATGCACTCAATTTATAACTATAATGCAGTGACTTAAAATGTGATGCAGTAACTTAATTACTGCAATGCACTAACTGTGATGTAGTAAATTTTTATAG
>LBNU01036988.1:2179-14588 GCA_014162995.1 Artemisia annua | reverse complement strand
CGTAAATTAACAATGTTCTCATTTTAAAATATAATACAAACTAGCTATGTAAGAAAACGTAATCTTTCAAGCATTCTTTGATGCGAAATCTTCAATCAAATCTTATTGGTCAATTTGCTCCGGAATATGATTTCCAAATAATGATATTAGTGTTTCTTTAAGTCATTTCCTAAAACACATTGTGGCAAGTAAGATTTTGAGGCCTTGGGTGGTCGCACACGTCTCCCTCACTCAAGAATGACACCATTTAATGCACATACATAATTATTGTTTGATGGAGTAACAATCCTATTTTGACCCGACTTGTCAATTTTGCCGTCTCAACTAGGTTAAAAAAAAGTGACAAAATGTTTTGAGAATAAGTTACCATGATTAGAAATGCAAAGTAAAGTAATGTGTCTCAATATAAAAATATAAAATTAAAGCCTTGTGAAGAACCATAAATTATCTACCAAAAGAAACCAGGAGTAGCTAAACCATATAACCAAACCAAACAACCCCCTTCATTGGTTAACTTAGTTTGTTGAATATCCTTATGGATGATGGCACACATCCGGCATGAATGGCTTTAGAAACGTATATCTATGCGCAACGTTGGTGAACATAACCATTTAACATAAGAAATTTTTCAAGATGGCATGTATTCCAAAAAATAGGAACCTGGTGGCAGTCTAATGTATCTTCAATATCATTTAAATTTCTATTCAGTACGTAAATGGAGGTAGGATACATAAGATCCTAAACAATGAAACTACAATGGTTTACAACTTCATCATCGGATGCAGTAAGCTAGTGTCACTTTCTCCATGACTTATTGATCGACATAAATGATATTCAACGACTCTAAAATAGAACATCAACATGTGAAGTTTTGTAATACATTCATCACTAGAACAATTTAGAAGGATTGATGGCTAGGAAACAATCGACCAGCAGCTGTGATGCTATCTGCAAGTGGAAAAGCAAGAAAGTAGATTTAGTAATGAAAATGAGAATAACATTATAGAACCAAATCAATATCATCAATAGTTTGTTTTGAAAATTAATTGGTCAAATGGGTCAAACTGGCAGGTACAAGGGCAGAGTCAAGAAATAACAGAACGAGTAGCTTAGGTGCAACTGTGCAAGTATAAAAGGGGGAAAAGTTGAGTCAGTTAGTTTTCGGATCTAATCACTCTTTAATCTCTCTCAATTCTATCTTGTAAATATTCATTAGTAAAATACATTTAATCATTTTGAATCTAAGCTTTCCTTTCGAATTCTATTATCATCTCTTGGAATTACAGAGTTAGTTCAGAATTGGATCATGATATATCATATATATATTTTGTCATCATATTTAGTACACAAGTTATTTATACAAAAAGAAAAAAACTATGAAAAAAAAAAGTGTTTCTTGTCAACCCTGACACAGCCGGCCCATTACAAGCCGTATAAAAAGATTACCCATTTTGACCCGTTGCCCAACTCGTCTGACCCGCTCATATTCAGCACATGCAAAGATTTCAGATGCTCATATATGTGTTACCCGTGAAACACTTGAGAGTAGGCTTACCTGAGGATGCCCATTCTGGTAAGCTAACGTAATCAGGACAATCACTTGCTCCTACACAGTCTCGGAACTGCAAGAAATTAAATGATAAAGAAGTTAGCAGCAATTTGAATCAGAAGTGGTTAAGGATTAAAGAAATCTTGAGGGAGATGGTTCTATAAAAGAAAATCAATAGGCTACAGTAAAAGTGGTAATAATTGTCCAGAAGGGTACAAGTCATTTTTAAATATTCATCACAAGTAAATAGTGACAAACCTTAAAATCCTTAGTAAGACACAAACGGACTTCCTCCAAAGCACCGTTTAAGCATATTATTTGTGGGGTTGCGTGGAAAGCATTTTCAAGAGCAGAAATGATGCCACCTCCTGGATACTTCTCTGAGTTTGAAGGAACATATCCCGCTTCAAAAAGAACTCCCTGAAAACAATAGAAACTTTAGAAATACGTAACAGAACTGAGATTGGACTTGATTAAACCAAGAGTTCTTGCTATGATGGAAATTTGAATCGCCTATTTTTTATTCTATAACAAGAATTATAAATTTACCAAATTGTCAAATATAAGTGACAAAACAGAGGAGTTGGATTAAGGCTTAAACGGGTAAGGTCAAAGCGAGCCGGTCAAGTTGACACTCTTTTTTACCTTACCCGTTTACACTATATAACTTAAATTACACAATTGAGGATGTTGCAAGCATTTAAACACATGTTAGGTAACGTTTGGCCTATTTAACTCACTCGACACATTTGACATGTTTCATTTCTGGCTAACTTTCTATGTTTGAACTGATATTTAAAAAGCACAAAATTCCCAAAATACACGTACAGTGACATTGTACGTAAAATACAAATTGATGGTTGTTATGAAGTAGTTGTATTCATCTCCTGTTACTGGAGCAGCACATGTCCCATGTTTCTCTGCAAATAAGTCCAGTCGGCTATGCGTTAGAGAAAGAAAGAGTAAAAGATTTCTGTTTCTGAACTCCTATAGAAAAATAATAATCTACTAACAGCATATGAAATCTGTTAACAAAAAATTTGTTTGTGTATATGTATGAAAGTATGAGGAGGAAGGAAGATGCTTACCCCACTGTAAGTCAATGCGCCCCGATCAAACATGATTGCAAAATAGGGAAAGTTTAGTTAGTTTCTCATTTATATGATGTTCAGTTGGTATAATCAAACAAGATCATAGCTAAAATGCACCTCATGAGCCCAAAACACTCCTTTTTTGTTATGGCATGTTGATGATTTACTGCAACTTAGTGTTGGCCAATACTTGTCCAAAGTATCTTGCAGTGTTGAAATCTACAGATTGGAACAACGCTAATACATAATTAGACACTGTTATAGACAACTTTGAATACTAAGACCATATAAGTTTTACAATTTCATGCCGATCTCTAATGTAGCTCGTTTATATGATTTAGAATTTCAAGTTTCCAGAACTAAGAACACGTGGATATATTAATTTATCTGTTAAATACAATTTTTATGATAGCAATAGGATACCTCGTTTGCATCAAACTCAGGACCTGAACAACATGATGGCCATGTACCATCATTGTAGTCTGGCCATAGTCCATCTGCAGCAGAGGATATTAGCCAGGCAGAAGGTTACTCAGTGTGTACAATATATAAAAAGAATATGAAAAGACTGCGTAGAAAACTTACGGATTGTGAATACTGATGGAGAATTTTCTCTGCAAAAACAAGACATATAAAGATGTAATATGGAGTAAGTTTTTCATCATCGTACCATATTCAAAAGGCAACTTTGTAAAAATCAATAAAAAGGGAAACACATATCTTGAATGTTGAGTTGTTAAACAATGAAAATAAGAATATCTATCTGCTAGAAAGAAGTGAAGCTTCACCCATGATATTCTAACTAGCTCTACTGTTCAGCAGATTGCTTTCAAGTAATGATAACTCTAACTCCTTGAAATGCTCCGTTAGTGCATTGCTACGAATCACATCATCATATCTCATTTGAGAACACAAATTAAGCTTATGTGTGGAGTCCAATATGTTTTTTTGGATAACCATGGTTTCCGACCTTCTGACCAACTAATCCACGGGGTTTGAACATACCGCCACACAGACTCAAACCAGGTAAAGCCCTCCCTTTTCAGGAGGTTGGCGTGGCCACTTTAAGGTTGTTTGCGCCTAGCGGACATTAAACTTGAGACCTCACACATTTTAGTGTGATAGTCACAATCCTTTTTACCACTAGGCCACCCCTGAGTGTTTATGGAGTCCCAACATGTTATTCTTAAGTGTTACAACATTATTTCACAACATTGTTGCCCATGGATATTTCGTCCATATCTCATGTCAAGCCGCCGCTTAAGAGCACGGTTAATGCTCGAGAGCCTCAGTGGGAAATTTGAACTCTGAGCAATTCCCATATGGATATTTCGTCCCTAACTACTCATTTACAACTCCTAAACCTTAATTTGATATTCATAACAGCTGACTCCTAGTATCCATAAGTAAACATCCGCAACTTATATAACTTACTTATTTTGCTTTTACTTTAAGAGCCTCTCAATCTACAACAACACCGAATACAGCTAGACTGGTTTTGGGGGAGGTAGGATGTGGACAATCATACCCCTACCAAAGGTCGGGAGACTACTTCCAAAAAGACCCGACATTAGTGTGTGTAGGTATATATGTGAGCAAATTAAATATGCAACATATATGCGCGTGTATAGGACAAGGACAATTCAAACAAAAATAAGAACATCGAGAATAAAATATAAGAATAGAGTATAAAGGCATATACAAATTACAGACATACGCATAGAAGCACATAAAAGTATTCTAATTTCTTCAATAACAAGTAATCCCTATAAGATGACATATANAACATACCCTCTGCAACAACCATTGGTAGCACAGCATTTAGTCGATTTCGAACAATAAGTCGGAGGCCATTGAAGAGCCAATGCAAAGTAATCAAACTCCCTTTGCTCAGCTACAGTCGACACCAACTCACCTCCACCATAATCACCGGCGACTTCACCGGAGTAAAAAACTCCGGCGAACAAAACTGCTAAAACGATCTTGCCCATTGTATGTGACGTCATTGTTTTGGGTTTGTGTTTGGGTTATGGGATAGTTCGTTGTAGGTAGTTACTTTATAAACAGTAAACGTAATGATGACGTAAAATAAATAAATATAATTGTTTTTATGTTTTTAATAATGGATAAAAGGGTTTATTCCGATGATGTTAAATAAAAGATTCTGTTTTGTTTATGATATTTGAAGGGGATACACTAACCAAACCCTCTCTATGAGGTCACATCATAGCTTTTTAGTCAAATCGTGCAACCCGTTAAGCATATTGTACAACCAGTGGATGCGTCCAATCATTGGCAAACCCTCCCTATGGGAGGGTCCGGATAACTCATGCCATTTGAAGTGAGTGAGTACGTAACGTAAGTAAAGTTTATAGTTGGGATCTGGACTTTTGTTTTGATTTGATTGATTGATTGTTTGTTTAGGTGTGGTACAAGTTTTTTATGCATAGGTTTATATGGTTTAGGCAAGCTACACGACTATGAATTTTAGGCTAGTTTAGACGAGCACAGAAATGACCCTTAGCGATTTTTACGACCTACAGAACTTTTTGGGCAGAGTAAGGCGACTGACCTTTTTGTTCATTTTTATAAAATGGTGAAATGAATAGGATATTTATAAAAGGTAAAGAGTTTAAATTTTAAAAAAGTTAAAAAGGTTTTTTTTTTTTTTCTTTTTTTTAATAAATCAAAAGATCAAATTTTTTTTTCATACTTAATCAACTTGTAATCAAGAATGAGTAGTCGGGGCCAATCTTCCAATGCCGACCCTCAGAGACCGATTAGCCATAACGGAAGGACGGACGGATGTCGACCCTCAGTAGACCGAGTGGTCAACCCCCCTCTATGTGCCTAGTCTAATGGTGACTTTTGGTTGGGTCAGTCTAGCCAAGAGCCCCCCGCCCACCACCACCTCAGTGACGCCCATCGAACATGCCTCTCTTAATTTTGCTTTGTTGGGTCGCTTACCCGACCTTTAGTTTTCATATATTTTTGTGGGGGTGAGTGTTTTTTAATTAACTTTTGCGCGGTATGTTTTTGTTATGACCTGGGTCGCCTTACTATGAGTATTTGGTCATGCATTTGGTTTTAGATAGAGAAGCTGGGTGGCAGGGTTATTTCGTCACCCATATAGACTCACCATTACGACTGGTCTTTCTTTGCAAGTTTTGGAACAAGTTTGGCATGGTCGAAATTTTGCTTTGATCATACGAAATGGTTGTGATGAGCTTTAGTAACGTTTCTCATGTTCGTGGTCGCTCGTGGTTATCATTGTAGCTCTAAACCACAAGCAACCTAACTAATATTTTCACGGTAAAAAGTTGCAACACACTAATTAGAGAATAAGCTCCTATGCAACTCTGATCAAAATAGTAAAACTTACCGCTCAGCTATCAGAGGATATTAAAAAGTTTATTTATTGTGTCACTAAATTAATCATGTTTGTTATCTATATAGCTTTTAATGCAGTCACATACATATTATAAAAAGTAAAATTTATAAATAGTCCAAAAGTAAAAGGAAATTTACTTTCTATCAAATTGAAAAACAAATTCATAAAATACATCAGTGCTACTGTCCGATTGTGTGACTCTATTAATATTTTGACATGTATCCTTTTTTTATTTCAAAAGTACAAGTGGTTGATGAAATGTTCTTTTTTTGCAGATTGACGGCTATTTATTTTCGTGCGACCAAATTTTGTATTTTTTTTAAGCAAATCTTTTAATTTTGTTTTTTGTTTTTAGAAAAAGACAAAATTTGGTCGCATAAAAGTACAATAGTCGTCAGTCACACAAAAAGTACAATGTATAATCAATTTAGAGAGAGCTTACATCGCTCAACCACTAATTGTACTTTATTATTTTAAAAATGACATGTGTCTAGAATTTAATAGAGTCGCACAGCGGGTCAATCGCGCTAATCTATTTTAGAATTCTATAGCGTTGCAAATAAAGGGTCTACAAGGCCGATTAATCGCCATCTAGGCGGTACTGAACCACCAACCTTTATGATTTGTATAAATCGGTCGACCGTGGTCAATGACAGTCAACGATTGTCAAACTTGCCAGAAACTTGCAAATCTTGCTGGAAATACTCATAAATCGCCGTAAACTAGTTTTAATCACTTATAATTGTTGTATATATCATTACAATATTTTTTTTTCAAGGAAAATCTTACAGGAAATACTCAAAACTTATCAAAATTGCCAATTTGATTAATCATCGATTAATCTCGGACCGCCTGACTATCGATTCGCGATTTTTGCAACTTTAGAATTTTATTTTATTTTACTAGAAAGTTGACTACCTTTCATTGTTCGGACTATTTAAAGAATCTTCTCAAAGTAAAATATACCGCAAAACTACATGTAGCTCCCATAATATATGGAAGTTAGGTATCATACAATCAAATGCCATGCTGCCATGTGCAACCCATCAATAAGGTGGTAGGTGCCAAACTACATGGGTTGACTATAAATCCAAAAGGCTAGAAACCCAAAACTCGATGGTACAATGTAACTGTGTAAGTTACCTAGCATTATCTATTCTTTGTTTCTAACGTTATCGGATGTGGGACTACAAATGAGATGATGAATGAATTGACTATAAATCCAAAAGGCTAGAAACCCAAAACTCGATGGTACAATGTAACTGTGTAAGTTACCTAGCATTATCTATTCTTTGTTTCTAACGTTATCGGATGTGGGACTACAAATGAGATGATGAATGAATTGACAACGAGGGCCAGGTGAAATATAATAATGTTTAGAAGAGGTGCCATCTTAATAAATTTATTTTGTGAAAACCAATTAAAAATCAATCCCACATAGGTTAAAGAAACAAATTGTTGTTACCTTTTTTACTATGGTGTACGCCGATTATTTGAGTTTAGGTTAGTATTATGTCTTCGTGACGGTAGTGAATTGGTCCTAAACAATAAAACACTAGCTTAGGATTGAGTTATACCGTGCTCGAAGATTAATATACATTTCTAACTTTTTGTCAATAATCTTCAACTTGGCCCCTTAATATACAAATGTTTAGTCAATAATCTTTGAGAACACAAATTCCGTTAAAATTTGATGTGATGTATATAGAATTACATATATGACTTTTAATATGTCAATTGGAGATAGATTTGTGTTCATGCATGCAATGAGGAAGGTTAAGTTCGCTCTTCGATTTGGGAGTAAGTAGCTAAGATGTGGTTCTGCTATTAACCAAAGACTCTTTTTATGACATTTAGGAATTAACATCTCAAATAGATTCTGGATGCAAAGTAACACATCAGAAAAATTCAGGGTCGATGAGACGTTTGCTTCCTCGCAGCACCCAAAAGCTTCTGGTAGCTAGAACTGGAAAGGACCCTTATATATGCAACATTAAAAGGTATTATATCAGATTAATAGTTCCTAACTTCCTAAGTCAGCAGAAGCAAGACCCTCAACAAACATACACAAAAATCGTGACCCAAAAAGTAGACTAAGTAAATTTTGAGTGTATAAAAAGCATATACACATGTATAGGACCCAAAAAGTCTCGCCGGATGGCATCAAGATACAAAACCAGGGCCCAAAATCTTTGTTAAATTGCATCAACGAGAAAAGTAACTTGGACTGAAAACATCCATAAAAACCATTTTGGATACAAAATCATATGGGTAGTAGTATTTTAGAATCAAGTGTCATGTGCAACCCATTAATAAGGTGGTAGGTACCAAATAATGTAATTGTGAGGTTGACTGCAAGTCCAGATATAGTTAAGTACCTGTAATCTTTTTTCTTATAGAAAGGCAATCGATATTTAGCAAAAACTTCAAAATTTGATGTTTACGTCTTGTATTACTAATGACTAGCTAGCAGTGAGATTTGAGAATATCGGCAATAGCTCTATGAAATGAAAACACTCGTCTTTATTTAGCATACTCGAGTGGAATACATCATTTCTCTATAATGTGATACCCTTTTGTCGGATATTTTAAGGCTCATTTAGTTACTTCCAAAGTCATGTGTATGGTATAGATATGAATGTATATGTCAATCAATACAGATCTGTTCATGTATGGGATTAATATTCACTTATACTAGTAGTACTTATGTGTTGCGACTTGCGATTGTTAGGCAATTCATGGTAACTTTTAGGCAATTTCTCAAAAAACAACGGATATTTGCTAAATGAGCCAATATGATGATTTGAAATGTCAAAAATGACAAAATGATTAATTCTCGTTTGCTTTAGTCTTTTCTCGTTACAAAGAGAACGTTCCTTGGCAGCTGCTAAAGCATCCTTGATTTCTCGTTTGATGGTCAGTTTTTTTTAATATCACAACATTCCTTGACAAAAGAATGCGGCCATATCCTCACCTTTTTCGATCTTTACGCCAACAATGATCTCAAATATATGTTTTGCTGAGAGGAGGTAATTTCAACACTTAAGTTAACAGGTCAGAAAGATTAAGTGATAAACTCTAAATTTTTGATTATACGGGACTTCTCAAATGGGCAGAACGGGTTAGAAGAAAAAGAAACGAGCCTCTGTCGGTCTAACAGTTCTAAAAATCATCATCACCATAAGTTCTGAAGATTCTGAAACATATTCCTTTGAAAGTATAACATAGGTTAAGGGGAATATTGTTGTTTATGAGAGAATATTATTGCAGTCAATAATTAATAACTACTAAAAGATTCTGTAATAATGCATAAAGGGCCAGACAAAACATTCACATGATTTTAAATTCCAAAAGAAAAGAACATTCAAAACAGATCAATTCATCCATATGCAAAGCCAATCAAAAAAATGGACCATCGCAACAGAGTAGTAGTAGTGATGGTACCCTTCGTAGCACACGGCCATCTTAACCAACTCATCCATCTCTCCAACCTCGTATCCGCCCACAACATCCCTGTCCACTTCATCTGCACAGCAGCCATACTCCATCAAGCCCGGACTCGCGTCCATTCACTTGCCACTAATCAAATCAACTTCTATGAGTTCTCAACTCCACCTTTCAGGTCCCCTCCACCAGACCCATCCATCGCGTTTCCATCACATCTCCAATCCTCATTTGATTCCACGCTTCATCTGCGCCAACCTGTCGCTGAACTAGTCATTTCTTTATCGAAAAAAGCTGCTAGAGTAGTTGTCATACATGACACGCTCATGTCGTATGTTGTGCAAGATGTTGTAGTGATAGGAAATGTTGAGACTTTTAACTTTCGTCCGTTGTCCGCTTTTTATTACTTTTGGGATTTCTGGGAGAAGTTAGGGAGACCGTTTGAGGTTGATGAGACAGTATATAAGAAACTTCCTTCTCAAGATGGGATTGCTACTCCTGAGTTTAAGGCATTTGTAAGGTTACAATTTCCGCATATGAATAACGTTGTTGGGGATTTATTAGATTCGTCGAGAGTTATTGAGGGAGAATATATAGAGTATTTAGAGAAGGAAGAGATTTCTGGTAAAAAGAAGATATGGGCTATTGGACCGTTTAATCCGGTCCAAAATGAAAGTGATGTGACGGTTTTGGAAAACCGCCATAGATGCTTGCAATGGCTTGACAAGCAATCAGCAGATTCTGTTATTTATGTGTCTTTTGGGACGACGACAACCTTTAGCAAATATCAAATTAGGGAGTTGGCTATTGGGTTAGAGAAAAGTGAAAAAAGGTTTATCTGGGTGGTTCGAGCTGCTGATGTAGGTGATGTGGTCAGGTTTGAGGATGGTTCAGTTGAGTTGCCAGACGGGTTTGAAGAGAAAGTTAAAGGAAGGGGATTGGTTGAGCGAGGATGGGCACCACAATTGGAGATTTTGGGTCATTTTGCGACGGGTGGGTTTATGACTCATTGCGGATGGAATTCGTGTATGGAGAGTATATCGATGGGAGTGCCAATGGCCACATGGCCAATGCACTCTGATCAGCCAAGAAATGCGGTTTTGATCACAGAAGTTCTTGGAATTGGTGTGGCAGTGAAGCATTGGGAACATAGGGATGAGCTGGTGAGAGATGTGGTGGTGAAAGAGGCTGTTGAAAAGCTTATGGGTTCGAAGGAAGGTGAGGAGGTGCGAAAATCAGCAGCCAAGTTAGGTGATAACATCAAGAAATCGATGATGGAAGGTGGAGAAAGCCGTTTAGAGATGGATTCGTTTATATCCTATATAAACAGATAAATGTAACTTCATACAATCGTGTTTTTGGCAACGTTCTCTTACCACCAATTGGTAGTTAAGATATAATATGCCAGCACAAACATTGAGCGGTTACTCATTATTTTTACTCCTATCTGTTGTTGCAAAAAAGAAGTGAACAATTTGGTTTGGAGATGCAAAATTATGAATCTGATTTAAATCCAATTTAGTGTTTCTCATATCAGTCTCTCTGTATGTGTGTATTTTTATAAGATTTACATATTTCAGTTTTGAGTTTATGAGGTAATGAGTAGTCAAATATAATTTAAGATAAGGAATTGTTATCGTCAGTGGCAATTACCGAAAGACATAATAGCACAGATGAACGATTGTGGGTTTAATGATGTCAATTGTCAAATTTTCATACAAAAAATGGACAAATGCCCAAATGAGTACGGTTTAACGGGTGCTACATAGTGATCACTTATGAAAGCAATAACATCAAGTGATCACTGATGGTACTATTCTCTGCTGATATTGTGATTGAACTTTCTTTATTAACTTGTGAGGATTTTAGCGCTAGCGCGCCGGGGGGAGGGGGCTATTAATCTTGACACTACTGAGTACTGCAGGTATAACCACAGCTACAACGAACTATGTTACACGTCATATTCATTTATACGACATCTATTGCAGCTTCATTTATCACAAATTTATGGTCTGTGACCTATGGCAATATTTATCTTTTATCCATCCACTTCTAATTTGGTTCGTGTCAAATCATTCTGAAGTGCCGATCCTTTCTTTTGTGCTTAAGGTTTTGGATAAATGATTATGCAGCCAAGGCTGTCAACCATGGCTCACGGACAGGAAACCTATGTTTTCTGTGATGCCAACAACCAGACTTAACAGCTACTCCATATCCTTTCAGGGAGCGTTTGGTTTAAGGGTTTGAAGTAAGGGAACGACTTTCATTCCCAATACATTATAGGTGATGTTGAAAATAATAAACATAAAATAAACATACAAACGCAGCGGATAACATCACCATACAAGGATCCATATAGCCATATGATCAATCAAATAATAAATAACTAGGTTATACCTTTGTAGTGTGATCGGTAGAAATCAATGGAGACCTTCTTCACATGAACCTACCCTTGAAACCAAATGACCAAAATAGATCATCTCTATGATAGAAACACACTACACGTCACCGATCACCAACCGATGCTAGTCTTGACCTCGTAACAATCGATCTAGCCTTGAACTACACTAGAATAAGGTTAGATGGGATCAAAAACCACAAACCCTAAGATGGGTGTGTTTAATTTCATGGCTCTTGGATAGAGGAAGGGGAGAGAAAATTGGTAATTAGTTTTCTCATTTTAATTAGTCATAATGACCAAATCAAGAGGAGGTTATAAGATCATATGTTACACTTAACCCCTTGAACTATTTCCCTTGTTCCTTTCTCTCCTAGGCTCGCCGTGGGGGCCCTAAATGGGCTTGCCCATTGTTGGTCTAATCCAATAAACTAAGTACTAGCTTAGTTATTAGTAGCCCGTTATTGATCCTGAGTTACGTAGTCGTATGTATAGTGTAAATACGATAAATACAATATATATAATGGTGTCTCTGT
>LBNU01036987.1:174170-187861 GCA_014162995.1 Artemisia annua | reverse complement strand
GAGGACTTATCTTTAATTGAACATGAAGGTTTCAAGGGTGAAAAACCCTTGAAATTACAGCTAAAATCGTCTTTAGGGTTTGTACCAAAAGTTCCCCACAAGTTCCACCAAAGTTCCACACTAATGAATGAAAATTAGGAAAATATATATAGATTTTACATTCTGACGGCGTCAGGTTATAGAGTCTGATGCCGTCAGCTCGCCGCCACTAGGGTTCTCGGATGGCCTAGATCTACTTCTGACGCTGTCACCCTCTAAATCCTTCTGGGCCGTCACTCTTTAGCTTATAACCTGACGGCCTACACCTTGTAACACCTGACGGCGTCAGGTGTAAATGTTTCAAAATCTTTCTGGCCCGTCAAGTGTAAAGTAGTTTCACTCCTTTGTCAACGTTGGCTGACGGCGTCACCTTGTGATTCTGATGCCGTCAGGTAGGAAATTCAGCTTCTTTTGAGACTTTGTCGTTTTCTTCACTTTTATGCTCCAAAAACGTCCAAATATGCATGTTTTCCAGAATTCTTCTCAAAAGTACCTAAAATGACAAAAGGAACGATCTAGGGCAATATTTGATCACATTTACTCGAATTACGGCTTAAATGACCCCTTAAAACGGGTACACTTTTCGTCTCATCATTAAATGATTACAAAATTTTTGAATTGAAACATTTATGAGATACTAAGTAATGAGCAATGAAAATATAATTTTTTAGACTTTGACCCGTCTTTTAGCCAATAGCCTAAATACTAATTCAACCCATTTGAAAAGACCAAGTGTTTATGGATTAAGAACCTTGTTGGGCTTACCACATTTTGTACACTGGGTTCACTGTCTAGGGGATGAAAGAAGGATTGATGTGTTGGATGTTGAGGTGAATGTTTTTCTGTCATATGAGACTACTTGCTGGGATTGTGGACACCAATGAAGTGAGCACATTTAATGTCATTCAATCAGCTGCAAACCAATTGAACCATCATGTTATTTGCATAGTTCGATCTTATGTGGACATACAATTGGAACCCGTAGGTAACATGCAAATGAAACTAAAAAAGAAGAAAAAAAATGATAGCAATATATTTATTTTCAAATAAGTACTTACTTCGAATCTTGTAGTACACTTTTGATCTTTTTTCCAGGTTTGCCATTGACAGTTGACAGATCCAAGTCATCACAATGAGATACCAGTCCGATGACATCTATAAGAAACCAAAAGTTAACCATTAACCCAACATTAAAATGATTCACATGTAATAGAATGGGAGGATGTTATCGATAAATTACCAAAAGGGTCGTTATCATATACATATTGCAGATTATATTGCAATATGATAACCAAGTTGTACCATATTGGGAAAACTGCTCAATTAGATTACTTTTGTAGCCATAAAATCAGCATTACCACCAAGAATAATAGTCGTTACACGACCAGCCATATTAGTCATTAGGGCTCTACTATGCATTTGATACCCGTTGGTGTTTGAGTTAAGGCCACACCTGTACCATATTTTCATATGTATTCTTTATTCTTAATCAATATACGTATGTCTCAGTGTTCACTTTCTTTTACAGTTTCAAAATTGTGCACTTTATTTTTGTAGGTATAAGCTGTATGCAAGAGAGCAAATTATATCTTGTGATAAAAAGAAATAAGTAGGGCATACATAACTACCATGTTGAATACTCTATATCAAATGTAGCTCTGTCTACCTTATCGTCTAGACTCATTAAATAAATATTACATAATAGTCCAAACCTGAATTTATCCTATTGAGTCACGTAACATATTAACGTAGTTTTTTCTGTCTTGTGCAACCATATTTAATATGAAATCTTCTATATTTGGCTGCCCAATAGGAAAGATGACTAGGAGAATGAAATTATTGAAATGATTACAATGAGTGTTGTAGTATTTGTGATTACAGTGGAAGCCTTTTTGGTGCTGCACTATCTCTTTATCTCATATTGGTTTATCTGGATCCTGATTATATTCTTATGCATTGGTGTTGTTGAAGTGTTCAAATGTTTATTAATTTTACATATATAAGGCATCTTGTAAAAACATACATACTGAAAACATATTGTGTTTATCATTAGGGGATGCATAGTTGCGGGCACTAACTAAAAGGCAATCTGCAACTTAGTCTTGTGGGTGCTTAATGGTCAACATCAAGTTTGTTACTGATATAAATCTTTTTGTTTTGTTGCTACAGTATAACACGAACACCATAGTGATTATAGGTGGAGAGAAAGAAGTTTGTTACACATTTGACCGTCACCTTTAACTGCTAATTTTATGTGTATATCATGATCGACCCGTTCACAAGTAAATGGGTCGAAATTGAACTTTTAATGATAGTTTTAAACATGTAGGCGAGATAGATGAACTTACTCCTAAATACTCCATCATTTGGTAGTATCAAGTATGCCCACCGTGCAATGTGGTATGATCTTGTCGAGACTCTTTGAGAATTATCTTGTTCCGGAAATAGCATACACAAACTGATTAGCAAAGGACATACTTTATAACTAGATCCACAATAAAATAACAAAAAAGTTAATTAACTATTTGGAATGGTTTCAATTGTGAAGGTTGAATATTTATTGATATGCCAAGAAAAACTATTACCCTAATACACCAGGACATGTACGGTGTACCTTAAAACTCCATAAACAATCTACCGCACGACTTCCATTATCTGCATGTTTTTATAAAATGCAATAAAAATCAAAACTTTATATCATAAAAACATAAGTTGTACAAAAGACTGACTCAAGCACCCTTAAATATGATCGGATAAGAATCTTGTATCAAGTCAGCATAACAAATTTCCATAGAAGTAGTACATCTGCAAAATATTACATTTTTTGTTAGTCTAAAAAATTCTTGCATAAAAAAATGTCTTTTATTTATAACAAAAATCTCTACAGTATCTATTCATTCCTAAATAACCATAAATTGTTATACACTCAAAACANTTTTTTCAAAAAATTCATGCCATGGGATTCGAACTTGGGGTGTGAATAACTTTCACATATTTCTTAACCACTGCACCAACACAATGTTTGGAATTTATTTCGCAATTTATAAATGATAAAGACGTGTAATTATTTAGGGAACAAATTATGTCTCTTAATTTATAATGTATATCGAATGTTTTTTTAGGTGATAAGCTTAGAAACGAGTTTGTGATATATTGTAAAACATTTAAAACACTTTTGGATGAGCGTGATCCTCAATACTCTTAACCTAATTTTGCAGTATATATATACAAATTTGATCATTCATCTTCAAACAAACAAACGATATTCGGAAGCAAATTCTAATGCTAATAAAAGCAAAATTGCTCATAATTCTCTGCAAGGTATTCTTCGGCATCATAAATTTGCGATTTAATATTTATTTATTATACTGATGTTCTTATTCGTGTTATTTTAAAATTTTACAGGGTTAAAGCAGCCACAAGAAACTGCATCCCAAGGGAAGCAGCCACAAGAAACTGCATCACAGGGGAAGAAAATCTTAAAAAAAATACTTCCAAGCAACGTGATCTTTAGAAGGTATTTTATTTTCAAAGAATGTGTTTATGTTATTGTAAATAATTGTTTCTTCATTGATTACAGCTCATGATCGAGAAAATAACATTTCACAGCAGTTGGAAGCGTCTAAAACTCCTTCATTAGGTATCGTGTTGTTTGAAAACGATTGCATGCATGATTTAATTAAAATAATTTATACGTACACATGTATGATTATGTAACAGTTATGCATCGCCAAACTAAATCTGCACGTATCAACAAAACCATGTTTGAAAGTGATACACCATGTGGAAGATCTGAGAACAAGGTCTCGAACATTATTAGACAGCCAACAGGTAATATCTGCATTAATTTTTTTGACATATATTCATACTGTTTATATTAGGTTGCTTAATTTATAAACAAGATCTTTAGAAGGTATTTTATTTTCAAAGAATGTGTTTATGTTATTGTAAATAATCATTTCTTCATTGATTATAACTCATGATTGAGAAAATAACATTACACAACAGTTGGAAGAGTCTAAAACTCCTTCATTAGGTATCGTGTTGTTTGAAGACGATTGCATGCATGATTTGATTAAAATAATTTATACTTACACATATATGATTATGTAGCAGTTATGCATCGCCAAACTGAATCTGCAAGTATCAACAAAACAATGTTTGAAAGTGATACACCATGTGGAACATTTGAGAACAAGGTCTCGAACATTATTAGACAGTCAACAGGTAATATCTACATTAATTTTTTTTAACATATTATTCATACTGTTTATATTATGTTGCTTAATGTATAAACAAGAGCTTTAGAAGGTGTTTTATTTTTCAAGCAATGTTTCCATGTTGTTGTAAATAATCGTTTTGTCATTGATTGCAGTATACGATCGAGCAAAAACACTACGCAACAGTTTAAAACCTCTAAGACCCCTTCATCAGGTAGCCTGTTGTTTGATATGTTTATATGTATTGTTCATTCATTAAAATAATTTGATGTTTATAATGTCGGTGGTCATGCTAAAGGTAATATGTTCAATACCATATTTTTAAAACAATAATAGTGTTTGTCTACATCATCTTATTATATGCATCCATAAAATATTAGAAAAATAATGGACCAGCAATTTTTGTGTCGATTTGGCTCAAAAGATGCTTAAACCTATATCTTTAAAAGGTGTTTTATTTTTCAAACAATGTTTCCATGTTATTGTGAATAATCGTTTTGATGTTTAATATGTTTATATGTATTGTTCATTCATTAAAATAATTTGATGTTTATAATGTATTATTTTTAGGGAAAAAAACTTCAGATGTTGAATCTAAAAGGCTGTGCTACATTAGATACCAGCTAAAAGATTCTAGATATCATTTACCTTGAATATAAATCTAAAAGGTATTTTCTATGACATGTGACTATAAATATAAATTGTTGTACCGTGAATATTTCAGAATACTATGTATGGAAACAAGAATAGAGAATACGGGTGGAGTGACAAAGAGGGACGTGCCTTGGACGTGTACATCATGTACCTCCTTCATTTGGACAGTGGATCTATTTAAGAGTGTTGCTCAACAAAGTTAGAGGCTTGGTTAGAATTTGAAAGTTGAAGAAGAATAATGTGTCAGCGATGAAGATCCTTTGGAACACATCTATTACGACAATCTTCATAAAGTGTATGATCAAGAGAAGACACATGAATTTAGCTTTTATATTAAATTATTTTAATTTGTCTCTTATTATATTTCATGGCTAGTTCTATAAAACTTATATATGGATTATGTTTTTCTTTAACTTATTTATTTATATTTTTCCTTTATATTTTTTAATAATAAACCTTTATTGTATTGCAAATTAAACTGACATACCCAACTAATCAAAAATACAATATAAAATGCGTTATCCAAAATCTGATGTATTTTCTTTTTCCTTTTGTATATTAGATTATGACATTACTTTTTTTAAAAATGTTTATAATGATACTTAATACATATATATAAACATATTTATAGTAAATATGAAGGTGTAAACCAATCAATTTTCCAATTAAATATTGTGATTGCCAATGTAAACATCGTGAATTTGATTATATTTTATAAAATATGGTTTAGTTTTAAGCATAAATATATATACAAAGAGATAATTACTAAAATATGTTTACATCAAGAAGAAAGAGTAGCATCATTGTTATGGTTTTTCAAAAACTATGAGCATCTTAAACAAATAGAGTATATTCAGTAACAAATTAGCAAAGCTCACAACTCTCATGCCAAACGAACAATAAAAATCAAAAAATTCATTTCTCACTGCTCATTGCGCCAAAAAGCTACGAAAAACTTCGCGCCAAAACATGGCTTATAACCGTGAGTGTAAAAAATACAATCAAAAGAAGATTAAAATCTTTGGAAGTTGATGACCGAGAGGAGTTCAGCGAATACAAACTTTTGGATGATTTAGAATAGGAAAATGAACATTTGATGATGAAAAATCACCAAAATTAAATCGATAAATCGTTATTGGATGTCGTATTTTATTAAATTGTTTCTTCATGGCTTTATTTTTTGAGGTTAATTTTTGATACATATTAATTTTTTGTTTCTTTGATTATTTCGTGTTTGGTTATTTTTATTTTTTTAAATAAAAATCAATAATAATCATTTTTTTATTTTAATAGAATTTAAGTATATTTATTGTTTGCATGATTATTTTAATCGTAATATTTTTCTAAATAATAAACGTGTTACCAAATATAAAATATATAGTATACCAAATTTTAAAAACTGTAGTTATGTTTATTCAGATTTATTCTATACTTGGATTATTTAAAATGGAGATCAACAAATTAGAAGAAAGAGGTTACAAAAACAAGGTATTTTGTATGAGTTTTCTAAACCATTTTTATATTTCACTATTGATGTGTGTTAATGATTATGTGCAATTAATTTAGATACATGAAGAAACAAGTCGAACACAAGCATCATCAGAAGTCAAGAATCAAGCAATTTAGCTATCCAATAATATTATGTTTTACTTTTGTTTGTTTATTGTTACCACTTTCAGAATTATGTTAAAATCGACACAAACATTTATTAAATAATATTATGTTCATGATACTGTTTATCATTTTTTTTCATTTAAAAAAAACAAAATGTATAATTTGATGATAACTTTAGCCTCGTAATGAAAAACAAACATAAAACATGTGCCAACGATAATAAAAATAAATATAGCAAATCAGATTTAAATTTTAAATGACATGATAAACATAAATCAATTGAGAAACAAACTTTAATCATTTATTGTAATTGATTAACACACGTTAATTAAAATGTGTACGTACTAAACATCATAAGAACATCATAAAAACAATAATGAACTTGTGAAGCACTAACATAATTAAGGTTGCTTTTTATTTTAAAAAGATATATTCGAACAATTTATTTAAAATTTCCAAGTTATTAGGTTTATGAAAATTCCTATTAAGTTTTTGGTAACATGAATCTCGCAGATATTGCCATCGCAAATCTTCTATATTTTTTTGGAAATAAATACATTTCTTTTAAAACTAATCTACTATTAATTGCAAACGTACGGTTTTTTTATTAAGTTTATCGTTTCCATAATTTTTGCAATCATGATCTCCCTAGTAAATGATAATCGTGTTGCTAAATACAAGAGATATATAATTTAGAGGATAAGTTTAGAATATATTTTGTATAAATCCTTATTACCAGATTAACAATAATTGTTTATTGGGAGATCCTCGTAAGTTAACCTAATTTGACACTATATATACATCATGATTTACCTTTCATTCTCACATCAATTATCAGAAAATATTCACGAACATAAATCACATTATGCAGTCTCATAGACACTCTGCAAGACTTGCAAGATCATCTGAAAAGAAAAACACTCATACACTTTTAGAAGGTACGATTTAAGCAAATACTTTTTTCATTAGATTGTTATATTGTTCTTTAAGGTTTTGTTATTTTGAACTCATGTTTTATTACTTATTTGTTTTGCATGTGATTACAGTTGATGAACCACACAAACATAATGGCATGCACCCCATAAACTCTAAAACTCCTATGTCTGTATATATCGATAGATCTACCACCGTGAGTGATATACCTGGCAGCAGACCTATGAAGAGACGTTTAATACATAAATTTACATCTGGTGTAATGGAAAGTTCTATATTTGAAATTGATAATCCTGGTATAAAATATGGAAAACATACTTCTAATGTTGTTACACAGCCTAAAGGTATTATGTTGAATAACTATTTGCTTTTAAAAACCCTATATTGTCTTTATATGCAAGTTTTTTTTATTTAATTCAATTTTATAATAACATGATGAAGTTTATTATGATTAAATTAAACTGTATAAATTACAATGTCATAATACGTTTATGTATTTGTAGGAAGGATTCAGATCTAAAGAAAAACAATAGAAGCAATATATCCGCTATTAGAAGTAGTATGCAGGGTATTTTTAACAATATCTGATTCATTAGACAATCTAATTTTAGTATAATACAAAATAATCATTATTTATTATTATTATTATTATTATTATTATTATTATTATTATTATTATTATTATTATTATTATTATTATTATTATTATTATTATTATTATTATTATTATTATTATTATTATTATTATTATTATTATTATTATTATTATTATTATATTTTTTATTTTTTTTAAATATTTAGTGGTGGGAAAACATAACACCATCAATGATATATCAGATGACAAGGTATTACAAAATAGCTATGTTTATAATTATTTACATTTATTTAATCGTTCTGATTTACAAAATTAATTATTAACATAACAATTACAGAATTATGATGCAGGCAAAGAAAACAAGCAACATGTATATAACATATCTGACGATGATGTTGATTTACATGATAATGATAATGAGGTATTATTTAAAATTATACTAAGGCATTATATTGTATTATAAAGTTTGATATGTGTTTATTATTATTTAATTTTTTTCTGTGCTTTGCTTATTTAAAATAATAGTTACGTGTTATATTGTATTATAATAAATAATGGATTTTAATTAATTTTTTAAATGAATTGTTTAGGTTATTTGTTTGACACATAATAGTCGGATATTATCAAAAGCAATATCTAAAACGTGCAAAAAGATGTGCAAACTTGATTGTCCTGAAATTGAGTGTGATGACGCGGACGAGGTATTATAACTTAAATGTCTTTATTATTACTTACATATTTTAAATTATTTTTACAAGATTAATTACAAACATGATATATACAGATTTACGCTGCTGGTTTGAATGGTTATCGAAGTATTCCTATTTCGAAGAAGCAAAATGACAATGATCAGTATGTATACAACATATCTGATGATGATGTTGATTTACATGATACTGATAATGAGGTATTCTTTAAAACTCTAATTACATTTTATATTCTATTATATAAAAGCGAAAAATGATTATTACAAAATATTACAAGCATATCAAAATGTGGAGTATTTATAATTCATTGTAATATTAAGAAGATAAATATTATGTCGAATTCCCGGTCTCCTCCGAAGATGGTGTTTGCAAACAATTGACATCGGGAATGGATTATGCGAAAGCGAAAGAATGCAAACCTGAAGATACTTTTGATATTCGTATATTATTGCAATAAAAATTGATGACTATCTATTTTTTTTAAATTTTGCGTTACCATGCAAAAGTTTAAAAACATTAACTTCTTGTATATCTTGTGTAGCTCATCTATTATCAGAATAACCAACAACATATGGAAATATGAAGAAAGGAACGATGGAGGTCTACCATGAAAGCATAAGAGGCAATTGTGACTTCATTATCGTGCATGATAATTTGTAAATGATTGATTTTTGTGACATAGTCCTTGAGTTACAACTTAAAGTTGCTGGTGTATTGCTGTAGTACATGACTTGATATGATTAATACTGAAGTTATGTTAGCTCTACTTGTGACTTTGTCTTTAGTTAAGTTGTAGATCCAAGAAATTAGGAGAAATTTGTTATTTTGGAAGAATTTTTTTGATTTTTTTTTTCATAAAAAGACCTCATAAAGACCGGTTATAAGAATAAAAGAAAGAGTTTGTTTAGTCCATAATATAGAAACTGGTTCTAACAAGCAAACATGTCTCAATATTCATAATAGAGATCGGTTGTAGAAACTGGTTTCTTTCTGTTTTGGTTATAGAGATACCCCTCACAGAGAGTGGTCCTAAAACCAATTTTTATGAGCTATTCTAACCTATCTCTATGGCTTTTTTTGTAGTAGTGTATTATCCATATTACAAAATCAAAAATTCCATTTTCATATTTTATTATTTTGTCATGACTGACGCACACAAATTTTGGGCATTTGTTTATGGATGTAATGACAACATAAATATTGTTAGTATTAGAAGTGATGGTCATTTATTCAATGCTTTTCAAAAGGTTTTTCAAAACTTTTCAAAATTTTGCTTAAGATATTACTCCCTCATAAAACTTTCAATAAACTCGCTCTTTGGAAAGGGGGAGGGGGGTACAAGTACTTTCCAAAAGTCCATTCTTAGAAGAAATGGATACGGACTTAAAATCGTTTCTCCCCATTAGTTTTCTGACAAAACAAAGATTTTAATCAAATGATACAAAAATATTATGGAGATGTTATTTTTCAGGGGGTGAAATGTGATTAAAATGTGATCAAGACTGTTTTATCTCGAATTGGCTTGATTCAAAGTTTCTTGAAAATGTGAGAAAACTCTAATAGACTTGTACCTAGACAGGTAATAATTTCAAGTTGGTTCAGAGGGCTAGTTGTCACTTAAAACCTGATAATGGATCCCTTTAATCAGCGACGTAAACGTGTCCCTCAAAGTCTAGTTTGTTTAGAGTTTATCACCAAGTGCTTATGATTATTGTTACCTCCATGTGCAAAATCTTTGACTTAAATATCTATGCATATGTGTACAGGGAGTTGTCTTAAAATGAAAAACTTTAAAAGTGTTAACAAAACTATTTGATTATTCAAACACTCTCATTGATTTTAAATGGTTTTATGGCTAGGATATATACCAAACCAACCAAACCTGCAATGATGTTCGAGAATATATAAGGTGGTTAAATTTATGTATTATCGCATGATATAGCCAGAACCGGAGGGACCTACCCTAGGACATTCCATAGATAGATATAGAAAGTTTGTAGGTCATACTGGAGTATGAGAAAGGGGAATAATGTTATCATTGTAAAACCTGTCACTGGAACAGTCACAACAAGGTGATAGTATTGACGACATGATATGCATTGAAGAGGTTGAAGAATGAAAAAGAAAAGTTATAAAAGGGTTAAAAGAGATGAAACCCTTTCATACACTTAGGGCTGAAACCGGGTCAATACATATGCTATCGGTTATTACAAAGATGATACTGATATTGAAGACAGACATCATGAGCCAGTGATACAATGCACGACCCTTCCCCGACCACTCAAGTTTCTCTCAAAAGATACTTGTTTCATTTTTCACAGAGTTACATGCGTAATCTATCGACTTCTCACTCCAGAAATGTTGATATTGAAAAGGTGGCAGCCTGCACCAGCCTCCGTTCACTAAAACCAAAACACACTTTTCGAGTCTAGAGCCAACGGGATCGAATATAAAATCTCTATAGGACACATGCCAATAAACACTTGTTGTTCACCAATAAGAACACAAGTTGTACGAGAGTCCTTTGCATGGTATTTATGGTGGGGACATTGTCTCAAATGGTCTAGAGTCACGGAGTGATACTTATGTGTACTCAAGCGGCTCACATGTTTTATTGTTAGCTTACTTGAGGGCCTCCAATTCAGGTAATGGTAAGCGGGGCAACGTTTTTGATTATCTAATACTTTTAGTTGGAAACCCTACCAAAGAGATTTCTTTACCTAATCGAATCCTGATGATGTAGGTCTATACTTGGATTTATCAAATAGATTGATATTTTTCCTTAACGGGATTCGAGATTGATTCGCCCGACCAAGGTGAATGGAATCAAGACATTCATCAGTAAAACAATTGTAGTGGAACAATTCTCTTGGAAACTTTCCACGTTGAAGAATTGGCGTAACATCATTCTTATCTTCCTTATTGTACAGGTAGTGATGAAGGCAGTCGTTCATGACCCACCATAAGCATATCAAAGAACTACATCAAAGTCAAGAAAGTCAAAAACAAATCAAGATGGTTCAAAGAAGAAATGATGAAAGATATATGAGTAAAGATCAAAGTTTAACGTCCAAGTGGTATGAGTATGTCGGAGAAGACGAAAGAACAATCTCTTGAAGATGTTGATCGAAGGCAAGATAGGTAAGAGGTTTAACCAAAGATCAAAAAGCATGATAGGAACAAATAAGAAATCAAGTCTATTACAGCACAAGGTTCGTGCTCAAGTAAGAATTGAAGACTCAAGATCCAAGAAACGAAGATAGGGTTTTTGATAAATGACCATCCCTTAAGGGGAGATTGTTAGCATCAGAAGTGATGGCCATTTATTATAGATCGAACCTTGTAATGTTGTATGAACATGTAATTGACAAGTATTGGGTGTACGGGCTTAGATATATTATGTTAGCTTATGTTATCCGTAACAAGTGCTCGGCCATCAAAACCCATGAAGACTTATCTCATTGTATTAAAGATGCCTAGCTTCTCATTGTAGAGGTGTGGAACTTAGTGTGTATTTGTGTGTAATAGAAAACCACCTTACTTCTCTATACAAGTTCTCACCACCTCACACTCTCTCTAGAACTTTCTCTCTCTAGTTCTTTATATACTAAACTACTAATAAATTCACATTATTAGTGAGAATGATTCAACTATGTTAGAGACCCAACAAAAATTGACATGTTGCATATACCAAGTTTGTGTGCACACAAAAGGAGAGTGGGCATCCATGAACAAACAAAGTTTGAGCGCTAGGGTTTATATTGTGCAAGGGGTGTAGATTTGCTACATCTGTTAACTTCTTATACGTTTAAAATTCATTGAAATTTTTTTACTCATTTCATATCAATAGGTTTATCCGTTATAGAACTAAACATACATTTCTTCATACAAATTTATCTGAATTTACTTATATTTACTTATAAAGAGTGTATATCTTTTCATGAATCTTGAAACTTGAATCTTTAAACTTAAATTAATATAGTTTGCCTAAATTACCTCTAAGTACCCCTTAAACTTGGTAACTTTATAAAAACTTGGCAAATTAAATTATGTTTTTTCTTGATCAATTCTAAATTTGACAATTTTTCAAGAACACACAGTATATTAATCTGCATCAAGGGTCAAACTAGAATCAAGATTTCGCAAGTATAATTATTTGCCGCTATACATCGTGGTATTGATCTAGTTGTTCAATTATGAGTATACCAAAAGTTAAGTTTTAGGTATGCTTGTTTATAATTTTGTATGTTGCAAGTAAAATCAGTTTAGACTTGATCATGAGTATTAGTTTAACATTCAAAGTTCCTCCCATTTTATAATTTATAAAAACCAAAAAATGACACAAACCTAAATAACACTCTCCTTGTAACCTTTCTTTCTCTTCAGTTTAGTGGAAAAACATTGCAGCAATGCAGACGAAAAATGGCGGCAAGAAGAAGGCAAAGTTAGGTTGACGCTAACGTGTACTCTTTTGCCGCTCCACTCCCCTCATCCTTAGAATTGGAACCAATTCAACGTGGTTTTAGTATCCACAAATAAACTGTGATAATGGATTAATATGATTAAATAAGTGTACCAATAAAGGAATTTAAAGAACACGAGAATGTGTCGTTGTCAAACCATTTCCGGATCAAAGGTTAATTGGAGAATTTTTGTGGTTAATAGAAAGATTGCTAAAAAGTACAAATTTTGATAGATTTAGTGACTTTAAGGCAATATTGTGAGAGTAAACAAAAATGTGAGCCCTTAACTTTTATTAAAAAATGGACCTTCATTTCATTTATTTTCTTTCTAATTGGCTAATATAATCTGTTGGGTCAAAGTACTGATGCAAGTCAAAGTACTGCTCTATGAAAGTACTGCACAGATATAAAGGTCGAAGTACTGCATTGACTAAAGTTAAAGATCAAAGGACTGCTGATGGAAATT
>LBNU01036987.1:118061-162285 GCA_014162995.1 Artemisia annua | reverse complement strand
TATACAATATACATACATATGTTGTATTTATAATCACAAAAACCTCAATATAACTCTCAACATCACGTGAGTCATACGAGCGAGATTCGTTGAAATCATCTAATGATTCATAATTCTCATTTAGTGTTATTTATGATTGGATTTAAATCATTTATATATTTGATAAAGAGTTTATTAAACATATTAGTTACTTCTTTATAAAACACTTAACTAACATAAAACTAATATTAACCATTATATGATCAATGAATATATACGAGTAACAATTTATTTATCACATTTAACTTATTCATACATATTAAGAATCCAAGTAATACTTGTAAGCTTGAATGAAAAAAGAAAAGAAAAAAGATTTCATTTCACATCCCACATTAAATGAGTGAAACAAAAGGAATGCAATGTGGGGTCTATAAAAATAAAAGCCCAAACTTACTAGTTTGTATGTATATTTTGCATATAAACTAAAGTGTAGATCTTTGATGTGATTGAAGATTAACATCTTGCTAGTTTTGGTTTTAAGTTTAACCTAATACTTATAGTAATTAAAAATTTAAAATTAAAATATTTTGAAACTACATATTTAGCTCGATTAGCTCGTTCGGCTCGTTTAGCTCGAGTAACTCGTTTGGCTCGTTCGGCTCGAATAACTAAACGAGCTTTCGAACGAGCCGAGCTAAATATAAGTTTTAACAGCTCGGCTCGTGAAATTAATCGAGCTCTAAACTTTGTTTGAGCTCGACTCGAGCTCGAAAATTATCAAGCTCGACTCGAATTAAACGAGCTCGAGCTCGAGTAGCTCGTTAAAAGCTCAACTCGTTTACACCCCTAAGCTCAACAACGGTACGAGAGAGTGTGAGATACTACTTTACCGGCTCGTCCGGAACATAGTGAGATTGCAATACATTATTTTTCTAAAAAATTGGCGTGATAAGTTTGGACCAAAATTCACATATCTTTCACCCAAAAACGAGTTTAACAATAGTTTTGATTCTCCTATTCGGTGATTGTAATTATGAAATACTAATGATGTAAGTGAGTTCTGTTTGGAATATTCTTTTGTTATTGTCATCATTATAGATATTTAGAATAATTTGTAAGTAACAAAATTTCATATCAATCTATATTTGTGATTAGACATCACATTATTTAGTTCAATGGGACAATATCATATGGTTTGGACCTTGGACGCCCCATTAACATGTTATAAAAGTGCAAATTTGGTCAATTGTGGACCAACGAGTGTATGTCCAGTTGTGTTATTCAGTTTGATGTGTCATACAAGCAAAACTCAAATTTGATGACACAAATAATTTTAATCATGTGGTTTAATAATTAATTTAAAAAAATTGGTAGGTTATTTTAATCATTTTGGTTTTTTTGGTTTAACAATTAATTAAAAAAGTTGGTAGGTCCATTATTGTTTAGTTTATAAATTTAAATGACCTGTTTGGAGTCAGTCCAAATAATTAACCCATCATGAATTTCCTAACGGGACCAGTTAAACTTTTGGATAAAAATGTTTTCTTAAAAGACAAGCATAAATTAAACTTAAATCATAACCAAAGTAAAAAAAGATACAAGACAAGAAAGGCTCACTACACCAACAAGATGATTAAACTAGAAGAATCATACATATACAAAACCTAGCAGAAACAAGAACAAAACAACAACACTAACTAAATTTTTGATGAAATATGGTTTTGAACCGAATCTCTACGTATTGGATCTCGGGCACAGCCTGATGCTTTCGCAGCACGTCCTGTTGGAAAAGTGGTTTTGCAAAATGAGTTTTTGCAAAGTTTGGACATAATTTAATATATGTATATGTTATATATATTAGTATTTGTTGGGGGCGTTATGTTCTCCTCCAAGAGAGCTTCGTAACGAGCTAAAGTATGTCCAAAATGGAGTAAAAATGAATGAGATATCGCGTCTCAAAGTGAGGCACAAAATATGGAAACTAAAACTATCCCACATCGCCTAGTGAAGGAAGTGGTGACTAGTTTATAAGGAATTCTTTGTGTTGGCTATCAAATTCCTTTAGATGAGCTATGCTCTCACTCCTACGTGCGCGCGCGCATGGGGGGTGCAGATTTCAGGATTTCTGAGCCAAATGGGTTCGAAGCTTCTGAACTCATGCGGGGCCGCGCGACCTGCGGACACGAATGCAGCTCCGAAATCTCGCCTACGTGCGAAATTTTTTGCTGCATATCTCGTTGCCAATTCTGATAGTTTCCAGAATTTTGTATCAATTTATTTATAGAAACGATTTAAACTTTGTGAACAAGTTTTATAAAATCTGTTTAAATAAATGGAAGATATTGAAATCGGTTTTAAAAGGAAACAGATTTGCATATCTCGGTGTATATTTAATAGTGATTCAATCTGCTGCATATCTCGTTGCCAATTCTGATAGTTTCCAGAATTTTGTATCAATTTATTTATAGAAACGATTTAAACTTTGTGAACAAGTTTTATAAAATCTGTTTAAATAAATGGAAGATATTGAAATCGGTTTTAAAAGGAAACAGATTTGCATATCTCGGTGTATATTTAATAGTGATTCAATCTTGGCGAACAAGATAGGTTTTCACTATAAATATAACCTATTCTCATTCGGTTTTAGACACAGAAAATCGTTGCTCCATTACAGCCGAATTCCACCAGTCTCTTCGATCAGAAACATTCATCGTTCCGCGAATTTTCAGGCAAGTTTTGTCAGGTCCGGCTATACAACAGCTTCGTACGTTGTACCCTGGGAAACAGACGGCGAATCTGTTTTAAGGGAATCGTGTTTAACACGAGCCTCGTGCCACGACCTTTTACTGCTTTATTTATTTATCGTTAAATAGTGTCTGTCTTCTGCTTCTACTCCTTGCTGTCTGTATTTAATATTCTGTTATTTATTTATTTTCTGTTATTTAATTATTGTAATCTGATTTCATTAATAAAAGTGTACACCGTTTCCCACACAAACACCACACTTTCAATGTTTTCTAAGTCCCTCTCCAAGGCAGCAAACGAGGAGGGAATCGGCCAAGTTTTCCAAGGATTCGAGCCGTGACTAGGGTCATTGGAACATTGGTCTCACTTCCTTGTTGGGTTGCTAATCGAGTAGCATCAACCTCCATTCCACTACGAGACTCATGTCGCGATCTACACACCCTTTCCTTGGGGAAAGTAAGTCACGTTATAACATGTTATCATTTCTCATTCGTACCCACTCTAGCTTGCACTCTTAATTTATGTACTCTTGTAATCGTTTTCGGATATGAATGTGGCATCACATTTTCCTTGTGTGGCTATGCATAAAATTGGCAAATATAATTCTTGGTATGGCTTTGCATAAGGTGGTAAAATAAAATAGAAACTGTTTTGAGAAGAAAAGAAAGAAACACAAAGCCTAGTAGTTGATAATTTCAATCCCTTGACTTGGACCAACTTGACACTTTTTCATAAAAACTTTTATAAGTTTATAAGCGTTAAACTTTTGCAATTTTAGTCCCTCAAGGTTGGACACTTGGCATTTTTCATCCAAACTCTTTATAAGCATTAAACTTATATTATTTTACCACTTTCCGTTAAATAAATATGTTAACACCTATTTTAGGACCGCATCCGCGTAAACTATAAATAATATATTTGTCCTAATATACTATTTAATCACGACTCTAATAAATATATATTGTATACATTTCCAAACCTCGAAACCAAACTTATTTAATAAAAGCTAGTCGTCTAGTAATTATTTATTTGTCATCCAACAACTTTTGATGAATTACACATGTTACTATTCATAACGAGAATATAAACATTAACGATACTTTATACTTAAAGACAAGTTATATAGTATATAACCTTGTTCTTGAACTCTAAGTATTTTGCCACGCAAGCCACCTCTGTCACAAAACCATTTTTGTCATCCGACATTGTGTCAAATCACAATCCTCGATAAGTCAAAGTTATCTCCAACCTCCATACTATTCAGTTCGCTGTTGAAGCCATTCCTACTGTACATCTAGCGTTACTTTACTCTGTCTACCATTCCCCTAAGGTGAGTCATAGCCCCTCTCTTACTCTTTTTATAAATGTTTTATAAATGCTTTGGGGGAGATACATGCTCAACTACTTACTTTATACTTTTACAAGTACTCTTAAATATACTTACATATTACTGTGAGTTCCATAACCTCACACTTTTATCTATTTTAAATTGCTTTCGGGGGAAAGTACATACTTATATTACATATAAACTTTACTAGTTTACCATAAACATTATACTCAGTTGATAAACCACTCTACTTGATTTTAAAACATGACACTTGCTTTTACTTTCAAACGTACTATAAACTTTTGGGAATTACTATGAACTTATGAATCCACTTTTATACGTTTTTATAGCTCATGGAGAGCTACCTACTATAAACATGATCACAAGCGATTTTCAACTGTATGATTTGCCTAATTCACTATTGCCTAAGTTTACCACTTATTGCCATGTTTGAAGTACCTCATATCATGCACCTTAATCACTTGCGAGTGAACGTAAATAATTGTGAATAGATCTATTTGGGACTGACAATCCCCGTTTGTGTCTGCTAGGATGAGCCACACAAACGCACTTTATTTAAACATACTTATAGGTTATTGGCAAATACCTATCCTGAGGGCCACTATTTTACATCATTTTTTATGCCTGTTAAACGTTGAGTGTCATGAGGCTTAGAGCAATAGAACGATACTGTAGTCATGATACAGTATTGCAATTACTTTATTAATGTATTCGTTACAAATATTATACTTGTGATTTCTAAGGAAATCACCACTTGGCAAACCATAACTATTTTGTGTTGACCCGGTTAGGGCAACCAAACCAACTATGGGTATTTAACAACTTAATCCACCACGTATTTTATAACAAACCAACTATGGGTGTATAGCAACATAACCCACTACTTATTAATAATTGTATTTATCTCAATTATTACCTAAACTTTGATTTTGAAAATCAAATGATAAAACTATAAACTCTATGGAATTATTCCCATTTTGATTTTGATAATCAACTGTTTATTTACAACTACTATGGACTCACTATACTCTTCTGATTCTGGAAATCAACTATTTTACTTATAAACTCTATGAACACACCAACCTTTGTGTTGACGCTTTTAGCATGTATTTATCTCAGGTCTATAATGAGCAAGGATGGCACGGAGGAGCACGGAGGCTATAAATTTTACTATCATTCGAAAACCCATTTTCTTAAACTTTGAAACCAAAGGGACCTCATTTTGAAAACTCAAACTATTGGGACCTCATTTTCTAAAAACTCGGGTATTTATAAAAATTCGAATGATAAATCTTTTAAAACAACTAAATTAATGATTGTTTTCTACTATTAAAACTGTTGTGTCATGAAGTAACACCCAATCTAAATTCCTTTGCATATTTTGAAATTGGGGGTGTTACAGAGACCAAAAAGGAAATGTGTGATTGAGTGGTAACAATGGTTCACGGATCCCATAAAATGTAGTGTTCGGTGATGGCTTTATTTAGTTTCGGGATTGTTATTGGATTTTGTCTGATTTGCTATTGTTCTGAGATTGTTGTTGTTCTGATTTGCTGCAGTTCTTCACCGATGGCTCTACTCAGTTTTGAGATTGTTATTGGTCTTGTTTGATTGTTGCTGTTCCTTTGTATTGATGCTAAAGTTTATGTGGGTGGTCCACTCATCTGATGTTCAATTTTAGTATCTAATATTTTAGGCTTTGTTGGTGTTTCAGTAGTCTTTGTTTTGACTTTTATTTGAGTCTTTGTCTCTTTGTTTTATTTCTCATTTTCTGTATTTTCATTTAGGATTTGTCTTGGGGCCCTTTAAGTCAAGTATCTCGCTGTGAGTGGGCCCCGCCTTTTTCTTGTAGGTTTTTATCGTTATGTTCAAATATATATCGGCCTTTCAAAAAAAAAAGAAAAAAAAAGAGCATTTATTATTATAAACCTTTTAAAAAGTTTTATAAAATGTCATATTAATTATTTTTAGACCTTTTGATATTTTAAAATGTTAAGTCCGTTAAATAGAAACATACTTTCACAAATTTCCCGAGTTAGTTTCTTTCACAAATTTTCTGAGTTAGTAAACCACTTTTTATTACCAATTTAGTAATCGAAAGTTTTAAATTCGTCACGTTCTAGCGACTCTTGCAACCGGCCACCGTATAAGAATAAAATGTCACCGACACGTCATTTTATTTTGACTTTGTTTTGGTCCCCCTACATAAGACTTTGTTGACCCCTCATTCTACTTAGTTCACTTTCTCAAATTTCTCATCCAATTAAAATGTCAAACTCTAAGGGACAAGGATTCTCTCAAGTTGTAGGTACAACTTGAGTCAAGTTAGGGTGTTATGAATCATTGGATTTGATCGAATGGCTCAAATCGAAAGAAGTTCTTTTGATTTGAGCCATTGGATCAAATCCAATGACTCATAATGCCTCAACTTGACTCAAGTAACTTGAGAGGTAACTTGAGAGGATCCCATCCCAACTCTAAGAGGGAAGGGGATGGCTCGTTAGTTGAGCTCGCCACTCCTACGTGGATGCTCTTCATGCCTAGCCACCACACTGCCCCCTCCTTACATCTCCTCACTTGATCCTTGCTCATCTGCACGACGAAGGAATTGTCTGACAAATGTGTACTTTTTTTTTNTTTTTTTTTGTGGTGGTGGTCCCCAAGTGAGTAAGCTGAAGTTAGTTGTCAGTGAGGAGGGGGTCATTTGTGAAAAGGTGTTGGAGTGATGTGGCACCCGTTGGCCCCAAATGAGTAATTTAGTTAATCAATAAGATTACGTTAATTGAAGTTAAAGATGAGTAAAGATATGCATTAATTTACTGCTCATAGTATCCTACTAAAGCTTTGCTACACATTCATGCATTTTCATTTTACAAATCCTCCAACACTCACTCACAACAATATTATATAATTTTTTCCAACTCATTCTCTCTATTCATCAAAACCGCCAGTTCTGACACTTGACAGAATCCTGTGAGTAGGACACTTTGTAGGATGATAATGTTGGAATCTTTAGCATTTTCATGCTAAATATTATAAGTTTAGTAAACACTAACAAAATTATACTCAATCTGTCTCAAGATATAAGTCTACTTTGAATATTTTTGAATGTCTCAAATTAAATGTTCACTTTTAATAATAGCTAATCAAAATACTTTTAAATGGTTGAGAATGACTGTATTTTATTTTTTATTTTTATTTTTTTTTAACTTAACATCTATTCTTAAATTTTGTGTAAAATTTAAAAATGAACATAAGAGGGATTGAGTATATATGAATATGAATACACACGTGTACAAGGTATTTCTAAAGTCAAACGTAAAGTAGAACGATATAGAATAATGAAAAGGCGGTAAAGTAGTAAACCATAAACTTACCCCCCCCCAATTTTCTCCGGCAGTCACCGTCCACCGTCTCAGGCCGCTGCTTCTACTCCGGTTTATTTCTCCTACACAATTATTTACATTGTTATTATTACTCATTTTGTTTTATACTTAGTGTGCATTTCATTTCAATACTATTTAAAAAATATTATGTGCCATGCATTAGTTTTCATAGATATAGAGATAAATAGTCACTTACTCATTAGTTTTATGTATATGATGGGTTTATGAGCTTATTAGCTTATATGTGTTAAATAATCCTAAACTAAGTGTTTGGGTAAGCTTAATGTGTGGGCTTATGAGCTTATATAAGAGGGTTTAGGGTGTGTTTGTTTCGATTTATTTAGCCGGCTTATGGCTTATTTGGTTTTCGGCTTATGTTTCATAAGCTCCCTTTTTGGGGCTTATTTTGAGATTTTCTGGCTTATATAAGCTTATCATGTCATGATAAGTTTATATAATCTCACTAGTTTCAAAATAAGCCATAAAAAGTGAGCTAATGAAACATAAGCCGAAAACCACATAAGCCATAAGCCCGCTATATAAGCCGAAACAAACACCTCCTTTGATAAGCTCCAACTTTGTGGCTTATTTGAGGAGGGGTGGACTTATATAAGGATATTGTGTAAAAAGACTTTTATACCACTTTTATACCATCATTTAGTATTTACACCAAATTAATGTTAAATGTACTTTTTTGTCATTCTACTTTATTAAGTATGATAAGCTAAGCCAAAAACTTAGCAAGGGCTTATGAGCTCATGATATATAAGCCATAAGCCGCTTATATAACATAAGCATAAGTTCAATTCATAAGCTTAGCCAAAAACCCTCTATTTTGATTTTTGAATATATATCATACATAATTGGGTAAATGGATGGGTTTTTCTCTATTCAGGTTACTTGGGGAGGGTGAGTCTTTGACTAAGATGTTCGCGGCCTAACCAGGGTATCCTTGTGACCGTTTTCGAACCCTTTCCCCAGCCACACCCAAGATTTTTACCTAGTGAGGTTTGAACCCAAGACCTCTTGTGAGGACAATGGGACATCTCACCACTAGGCCTCCTTGCCGTTATTATTTCCTTGAGTGTTATATGAGGATTTTAACATGATTACGAAATGTCGATATATATCCGTTCATAAGTACTATATAACAAGGCAAACTCGTTGTCTTATAATATTTTGGTGTAACTGTTGGGTGAAAAGGAAGAATGTGGTGATTAGGATTAATAATGCATATGGTGATTTACCTATTAACACTTTGTTCTCAAGTTTTAAAAGAAAGGAAAATGAAATGAATAGGAAAGGGAAAAGAAAATGAAAAGTAAAGAAAGTGTTGGTTCATATGTTGTTGAAATAGAGGAAAGGAAAAGAGAACTAATTAACCATAACTCATGTTCTTGAGTTGAAGGAAAAGGAAAATAACTTGTTCAATTTACATGTATGCCCTTTAAGTGTTAGTGTTGATTCTTTTAAAAGGGGCATATTAGTCTTTACACTAAGTATATTCATGTTTCCTTTCCCCTTCCTCCCAAAAAACGGAATGAAGATTTTTTAAATAAAGTTCCTTTCATTTTCCTCTCAACTTCCTTTTCCTTTCTTAAAAAAACTAAAGAACACAAAAAAGTGAAAAATATTCATTTTTCTTTCCTTTTCCCTCAATTTTAACTTGAAGATACTACTTAAAGTGTAACGGTAGTCACTAGTCAGTACTGTCTTTTAGTACCTCAACTTATAAAATGATTATTTCTCATGTTTTTGTACATTTGACGGTTTGAACATTCGTATCTGCTAGCTAATATATGTATGCTTCCTGTTTGAAGGATTGCCAACTGATATGTTCTATGTCAAAACTCATATTGGTGTTGTTATTCTGAAATAATGTATTAGACTTCTTTCTATGTGTAGTAAACGGAGTTTTTATTTTTGATTTTATTTTACAGAATCTTGTGAGATGGATAGGATCAGCAACATTCCTTCAAGTATATTAGAAACTATCTTATGTTTTTTACCCATTGAAGAGGCAGTAAGGACAAGTATCCTCTCCAAGGAATGGAGGTACCGTTGGATCAAAATTCCTAAACTTGTGTTTGTTGAGGATAAGGTTCAAGTATTGACTGATGGGGCTGAGTCGACTGATGGAGATGAGATGTCTGATGGGGATGAGTCTAATGAGGCTGAGTCAAATGATGGAGCAGAGTCGTCTGATGGGGCTGAGTTGTCTGATGAGGAGCAAATGATAGCCCGACCAAGTAAAAGGCAAAATATGGACAAAAAGAGAACTTTTATATGATATATGTCAAGTTCTGTTAATGCACATGGGTCCAATACATGAGTTCACCCTTAAAATGGTTACAGATGACGACTCATGTTCTGATATTGACCGTATAGTATTTTATCTGTCAAGGAAAACTAATGTCAAGAAATTAACACTCGACTTAAAAGGGTTTTATAGCTTACCCCTATCTTTCTTCTCGATGACTCAGTTAACTGACCTTCATCTTAGTGGTTGTAGTCTTGACCATCAACCAACATTCACTGGATTTAATAGCCTGACGAGCTTATCTGTGTTTGAATTAACAACATGTACAAAGACACTTCTACATTTCCTATCAAGATGTCCATTGCTCAAGACTGTGATTATGGTAATTTCTTAGTACAGTATTAAATAAGAATATCCACACGGTCTTTTTATAACTTATCTTTGACTTTTGTTTGCTGCAGAAAATCGACTATGGGACTATTGAAATTTGTGCTGATATCACCATTGCTAACCTATTTGAGTGTTTACTGGTAATTGAAAATCTGTCTATTTGGCGTGGGTTCATTGAGGTAATATTACTTTCATTGTATATTATTGATCCAGCTTATCTCCATTATAATTGACTTGGGGGAGCTTTTTCTCCTTGACCACATTAGAGTTAGGAAGTGCATTAAAACACCACATATGGTGTAACAACATTTCTTCACACCAAATTATCAAAGCGTATATTAACTTTTTTGACTACATACTATATAATTTAATCAAAATATAATTATAAAAGGTGATTTTAAAGCAATTTATTTCAGTTAAGTGTTATAGCAAATGCAAATTTATCAGTGCTAATAACTTTGTTATAAATGTTACGTAAACATTTAAGTCAATATCAAATCTGGTGAAATGTATCTTTTTCTTACACCAAATTCCGTGCGTCTTTTGGTTCATACATCGGAGATCCTATAAGATATTTATTACTACTTGTTATTTATATCTGTTTTGGCTATGGTTCAAGTGTTTTGCTCAAGATGGAGTACCACGACAGCTTCCAAGCTCTTTAGTCCACCTCAAATACTTGTGTATTGAAGATGTATGCTTCCTTCACGACATGGGTTTACCCATACTTTTTCTGTTGATCAGGAGCTCCCCCAACTTGGAGAAACTTAGGGTGCAGGTAAATCACATAAATTTATCTTGTATACAAATATTTCTTTTCTTCTGTCAAAATACACTAAAATGTGAAACTTTGACGCTCAATGTAGATTATAGACGACGAAATATGTCTACAGATACCTAAGATACCCTCCTCAGCTCTCTTTACATCATTTGAAGAGTATCAAGATATCTGGCTGGGGCATCTTAAGGAATTAGAGGTTACAAATTTCGACACCATGAAAGCTGAATGGTCTTTCGTGAAGCTTATTCTTGCCAAATCACCTATGCTAAAGAAGGTGAGGATATCCTATCACCAGCTTTATATCGATGAAGATTATAAGATTTTTGAAAAGCTCTCAGGCTTCCGACATGCATCAAAAGATGTTGACTTCATTCTTACACCGATAGAAGACGATTTGTGATGGTGCTTTTGTTGACCGTTTATTGAAGGTATGATATTTTGCAGCTTGATTGTGTTAGCTGATCGGTAAACCTGAAATGCTCTTTTGAGAGCGATAATCTTTTGCAACTTGAATTTGTGAGAACCTGATGCTTTTGTAGCTGATTCCGACTTCGGTGATATGGCACGGATCTGTTTAATTCAGAGTTTGTATGCACTTGTTGCCTTCTCATTTTGGACTATGTTACTATGAAGTTGCATTTTCATAATGCCACCTATCCTTAATTATAAATTTCTGATATTGTTACATTGACCTTGGTTGGTCTACACATCTTTTATGGTTTCACACGTTAATGAAGTTTTTAGAGTTACATTGCATATGGTGAGTTTGTGTGCCACATGCTTAGAGTTATATTGCATATGNCGTGCATCTTTTGGTTCATACATCGGAGATCCTATAAGATATTTATTACTACTTGTTATTTATATCTGTTTTGGCTATGGTTCAAGTGTTTTGCTCAAGATGGAGTACCACGACAGCTTCCAAGCTCTTTAGTCCACCTCAAATACTTGTGTATTGAAGATGTATGCTTCCTTCACGACATGGGTTTACCCATACTTTTTCTGTTGATCAGGAGCTCCCCCAACTTGGAGAAACTTAGGGTGCAGGTAAATCACATAAATTTATCTTGTATACAAATATTTCTTTTCTTCTGTCAAAATACACTAAAATGTGAAACTTTGACGCTCAATGTAGATTATAGACGACGAAATATGTCTACAGATACCTAAGATACCCTCCTCAGCTCTCTTTACATCATTTGAAGAGTATCAAGATATCTGGCTGGGGCATCTTAAGGAATTAGAGGTTACAAATTTCGACACCATGAAAGCTGAATGGTCTTTCGTGAAGCTTATTCTTGCCAAATCACCTATGCTAAAGAAGGTGAGGATATCCTATCACCAGCTTTATATCGATGAAGATTATAAGATTTTTGAAAAGCTCTCAGGCTTCCGACATGCATCAAAAGATGTTGACTTCATTCTTACACCGATAGAAGACGATTTGTGATGGTGCTTTTGTTGACCGTTCATTGAAGGTATGATATTTTGCAGCTTGATTCTGTTGGCGGATCAGTAAATCTGAAATGCTCTTTTAATTTGATAACGTTAACCTTTTGCAACTTGAATTTGTGAGAACCTGATGCTCTTTTGATTCCGTGATATGTCATGAATCTGTTTTATTCGGAGTTTGTATTGCCTTTTCATTTTGGACTATGAATTCGCATTTTCATAATGCCACCTATCCTTAATTATGAATTTCTGATATTGTTAAGTTGACCTTGATTGGTCTACACATCTTTTATGATTTCATATGTTTATAAAGTTTTCAGAGTATTTAGTTACTAAAATCTCGGTCTTTTGTGAACGAGTTTGTGGGTCACGTGCTTAGAGTTTTAGTGCATATGGTGAGACCGGCTGTACCAGGGAGGGGATCACGCGTGGTTGTGATGTTTTTGGCTGATCTGGACGGCTGCTTCACTGAACAAAAAAGAAGGAAACGAATTTCCAACAGTCAAACAAATGAGTCGCTGGGTTATAATAGTTTAGGAAGAAAACAAACGAGATCAAGTGTGTTTTTGTGTGAGTTTTTGTTACACGTTTTGAAAAAAGGAAAAGAAGACAGTTTTGATGGGATATACAGTAGTTTTTATTTAAAATGTTTTAAATTTTCTTATAATCTTTTTGCGTGAAATAATTTTTCTTATATTTTCGGTTTTCGGTTCCATACATTTATGACTTTTGGTTTCGGTTTGGTTTGGTTCGAGCCAAAACCGAGAAAAAACACGCCTAAACCGTATAAATCGAACCGAACGAATCGGCACAAAACGAACCGAATCATATCAGTTTGATTCGATTCTCGATTTATGTCTTTCACAAAATCGATTTTTGATTTGGTTCGATTTTGATCGATGCTGGTGACCCGATGATCAACCTATTTAAAAAGAGCTCAATGAGTTAAAGGGGTCTATGTTACTGGTATTATTTAAAAAATAATAATAATAATAATAAAAATTAACCACCCACTAGTTGAAATATCATATCATGGGGCTTCTTAAAAACCGCAGTGAAGAACCATTTCTCCAAAACAATCCTTAACCACCTCTGGTTTGCTTATAAATATCGTATCACATTTCTAACAGGTATTAAAAATCCTTTTAAAGTGCTAATTACTGTTAAGATTCTGTCAGCTATTGTAATCCCATGTTAAATACTAGGAATATACTTTTATAATAATAATGTCTAATTTTAACCATCACCAAATGGCTTAGTGGCAAGATACTTGACCTTCTTAGGGGGTGTTTGTTTCGGGGCTTATATAGCCGGCTTACGGCTTATTTGGTTTTTGCCTTATGTTTCATAACCCTCACTTTTTGTGCCTTTTTTTTAAAAAATGTGAGATTATATAAGCTTATTATGACATTATAAGCTTATATAAACCGAAAAGTTTCAAAACAAGCCACAAAAAGTGAGGGTTATGAAACATAAGCCTAAAATCAAATAACCCATAAGTGCCGGCTATATAAGCCGAAACAAACAACCCCCTTACGTGTCAGCTTTTTTGTTGTTTGCAGAAAAACGAGCCATTTTTTCACAAATCAATAAACTAGTCGCACGGTTTCAGGCATACGATTTGACATGTTTTTTGTTATCCCTGTCATTTCTCTTTATATGCTTTTGAGATGATTTTGTGATTGCTTATTTTGGGGGTGTTTGGAATTGGTTTGTATATCTTCCTATCCTCTTATTTTTAAGCAGAACTAGTTTGGTGTTATTCAAAGTGCTTCGCTTATGTGCATGTTTTGAGGTAACATAAGAATTTTCTTCTAACAAGTAACATCATATTGAACTGAAATCATTTTAGAATGGAATAATTGGATTTTTTCAACAAATTTGTTTTTTCGAGTATAGTGCATTTGTTTTCACAAAATAAGCAAATCCAAACAATATTTCATGAAGTACTTATTTTCAAGCAGAAGCATAAGCAGAAGGAAAAAAAACTATCCCAAACGCCCCCATAATTTGCTTTATAAGCATAAGGCAGTTCTAGAAACAAGACCCATAAAGTATAATTTGTTAGAAAATGTCAATCATATCCACGTTAGTAAGGTTTTAGGTTATATATATGACTATATGAGGGTAAAAAATAATACAGGTTCATCTCAAATAAGCACTTTAGTATAAGCAGGTTCTTCTTTGCCCCAAAATAAGCGAATAAGCAGAAGGAATTTGTTTTTATCGAAGCACTCTAAACTGCTTATATGCTAAAAAATAAGCTTAAGGAGAACAAAAGCAAGAAATCCAAAAACCGTTAATTTTGTTTGTTACTATGAATTTGAAGAGTTAACAGTTGTGGTACTTTCATTTCTATTTTGTCCGTGTTTTCTAGAACTAATATGAAGTTTATATGCATTCATATTTTATAATCAACAATCATTTTTTCCCAAAATCAAAATTTATGAGGAGGTTGTTGCGTCATTATTTCATATTCTACTAATATTAGACGTATTTGTGTGTGCATGAAACAATGTTTATGCTGTGTATATTTATACAGTCAGTAATTTTGCAGCCAGCAAGAATATTCTGAGATGGATAGGATCAGCAACGTTCCTCCAGGCATAATAGAAAACATCTTATGTCTTATGCCAACTCAAGAGGCTGTACGGACAAGCATCCTCTCTAGGGAATGGAGGTACCGTTGGATCAAAATCCCCAAACTTGTGTTTAAGGAGGAGAAGTTTCAAGTATCGGCTGATGGGGCTGAGTTGCCTGTTGTGGAGCAAACAAATGACGGGTCAAGTGATTCGAAAAAGTTGACGAAGAGACATAATTTTTTGAATGCTATATGCAAAGTTCTGTTAATGCACGAAGGTCCACTACATGAGTTCACCCTTTCCATGCTCCCTGATGAACAATGTTTTATAGATGACACATGTCCGGAGCTCGATAATATAATATATCATTTTGTCAAAGAAAAATACTGTCAAGAAATTAAAAATTGACTTTGAATTTGGGGCGTATAGGCTACCCTTATCTCTCTTCTCATTCCATCACTTAACAGACCTATGTCTCAAAGGTTGTGAATTTGTCCATCAACCAACATTCAATGGATTTCGTAGTCTGACAAGCTTATCTTTTAAATTTATATACATCTCCAAAAGATCACTTCTACATTTCCTATCGACTTGTCCATTACTCAAGACTTTGACTCTGGTAAGTTCTTACTAAAAAATGTTCCATTTTAGCTTTTATAACTTATCTGACTATAGCAAGTTTCTGCAGGCGGGAGTTACCTATACTTACATCTCTCACAGTGTTGACACTTTTACCATTATTGACCTATTCGAGTGTTTACCAGTCATAGAAAGTCTCTCTATTCCATTTGGCATCTTTGAGGTAATTTTCTTCAGATGGTATATAATTGATTTAAATTGTGGGAATGAGTTGGCTAATCACTAACCCTTTGTTTTAGACTTTCAAGCCTTTTGTTCATGGCAGAGTTCCACAAGAGCTTCCAACAACATTACACCTCAAATTCTTATATATGCATGACGTATGCTTTACTCAGAAACAAAATGACGGGTTATCTATTCTTGTTCTTTTGATTAAAAGCTCCCCGAAGTTGGAGAAAATTGAGGTATGGGTGATAACATAAATCAATCTTGTATCCTGTTAGGCTTGACTCGCCGAAATACACTAACACAATAACTACCGACACTTTTTGTAGATTGACAATCTGGGCCTTGATGAAGATGACTCCTCTATGGAAGATGAATTGTTTACTGAAGATGACTTACATTCCTTTAAACTCGAGGATTATTCAGATATCTGGTTGGAGCATATGCGCGAACTGCATATTGTAAAGTTCAGAAACTGGGGGAATGAGTTAAATTTTGTGAAACTTATCTTGGCTAAGTCACCTGTGCTAAAGAAGGTGTGGATGAGAATCGACTACAGGCTGTTTGATGAGGATGAAGTGTTGCAGATGTATCAAATGCTCCTAAATTCTCCACGTGCATCACCAGTGGTAGACGTCATTGTTTGACAGATTGAAATCGATTCTGGTTACACGTTGTGGTTTTGTAGACTGCTTAGTTAATTCAATAGTTTAGCATTCGTCTCATTATCCGAGTTGGAATTTTTAAAAGTATGATGTTTTGTCATTTGAACGTGTTAATTAGAAGTTGATGATTTTATTGCTGATTGTGGTTTGTGAAGTTTTATTGCCTTATCTCTTTAGAAACCAGAAAGACATAGTTGCGGTTTTATGATTTACATTTTGAAGATCGATATAAGGTAATTTACCGAATAACTCTCACAAATAATAAGGCTTGAAATGTTGGTGCCAAAACCGAATTATCTAAAATCATGATTTCTGGTACTTAATTTTCATCAAGCAACTTTTCAATGTGTTCGCGCGCGTTTCACGGGGTGGTCTGTGTATTTAGGGGTTTACATGCCAAACAGCAAAGATGGCTCGGGTGAGGTTTCACTCATTAAAAAAGAAAAGAAATCAAATGAACACATGTAATATTTATTTACTACGTAGTATTTAATTAGTTATCTCTTATCACGTTAAAATAATCACATAAACGTATTTATTATCATACTATCATGATATTCACGTAAAGCTACGGGGCCAAATAGTTATTAGCGATTTTTTGGTGGATTTGATAATTGGTAACGGTTTCTAGTGAGGGGGGAAATATGATAAGTTTTTCATTTTAATTCAAAAGCGTGTGAGAGACACGAGAGCCAATAACCCAGTGAACATCACAAATTGCTTATAATTTTGTGAGATCGTGACTAAGTTAATATAGGAGGATGAATTATAAATATGAAAATTTTGTTTGAAATACCATGTAGTATAAGTTACTGAATTAAACGCCTTATCATGAATAAAAATTAGCTAGGCTCATTATCTAACTTTACAGTTACAAAACAAAATATTTATTAATGTCATTCATCAAAAAATTTATGAGAAGAAAAGACAAAGTAAAATAATGAAGGACTAACATAAAAAAGTAATAAACCCCATGGCGTGTGGTGTGTTTGACTAATATGTACTTTGTTACTAGATGTCTAGATTCTTAAAACAAAATACTTTCGCTGAAAAAACCTTGCGGCGATTGAAGCTTCATCTCCGGTTCGTTACTTTATGCTTCTTAAAAGTTAAAACCATATGATATAAAAATAATTTGGTGATTATTTAGGAGTTAAGAATGCATACGTATCTAACTATCTCTCCCTTTTGATTGTTTTTCATATTTAGTTTACCTGCGAAGGCCGAGCTTTAAAGTCAGACATCGCGACCTAACCGAAATATCCTGGTGAGATAACTTGTTAATATGGCCATAAAATTGATGGTTTGGACTTTGTAGTTAGGTTTGGAGTCATGTTGCGCATAGATATGAGCGTAAAAGTAATTTAGGTTTATCTCAAACAAGCACTATGAAGTAAGCATGTCCCAGTGTCCCAACGCTTATTATCTACAAAAAGAATAAGTAAGGAAGCAGTTCTGTTTTCTTTTTTTTATCTCAGCACTCTAAATTGCTTATTGTGTGTGTAACTGTCTATTAAACTAAGTACGGAGTAATATTTTGTCAGTAGCTTATTTTGCAGCCAAAAAGAATATCGTTAGATGGATAGGATCAGCAACCTTCCTCCGGACATAATAGAAAACATCTTATGTTTTCTACCGATTCAAGAGGCAGCGAGAACTAGTATTCTATCTCGGGAATGGAGGTACCATTGGATCAAAATTCCTAAACTTACAATTATTGACGATACGTTTCACGTAGCAACCGATACAGCTGAGATGCCTATTTTTGAGAGCATGATGACGTTTAAAAGACGTAAATTTTTCTATGCTATAAACCAAGTTCTTTCAAAGCATGAGGGTCCAATACATGAGTTCGCCCTTTCTATGGAGTTAGATGTGTACTGTGGCGAGATTGACCATATATTATCCCATTTGGCACAAAGAAATACCGTCAACAAACTAAAACTTCACTTTAACTGGGTCGGGTATAGCTTACCCTCATCTTTTTGTTCATTCCATCAGTTAACAGACCTATGTCTCGAAGGTTGTTCTGTTAGTACTCCACCAACATTCAATGGATTTGGTAGTCTTACAAGATTATCTCTGCAAAACATATACATCTATGATGAACGACTTCAACACCTCCTATCAAATTGCCCATTGCTTAAGAATGTGACACTGGTAATTTCTTACTAAGATAGAATATCGATCCTCGACGGCTCTCATCATAACTTATCTGTCTATTGCTGCTGCAGGGTATTGGCAGTTACCGTGTCCTTAAAAGTGGTAACAAATATCCCAGCATCATTAACCTTTTNAACCTTGTAGCTTGATTTCCGGCACACATTTCACAAATTCGTTAAACAAGCCCCTGCCAATAGGGCATGCCTTGGCCATGGGCATCAACAAATGAGAAAAAAAATCTTGTTTGATGTCATAGTCAATCAATACATAAAGGGTGCACACCGAGAAATTATGAGAAAAAAATCGAGTGCACACCCATATTCAAACGATAAATTTTAAGTTATGAAAATGACTAAATAGCAATGTTGCAAAAATCGGTCAACTCGGCCTTGTAATCGGCGATTACAAGGTGCACGACCTTTCACCTTGTTGATTTTTACAAGGTAATCGGCCTTGTAACCAGCGATTACAAGGTAACCGGCCTTGTAATCGGTTATTAATCGCTACAAGGCCTTCAACCGCCTCACTACCGACTCACGATTTTTGCAACATTGCTAAATAGTGAGATACGAGAAATGGAAGTGACTGGGTTTTGGAGAAGACAAAGGTGTGAGAAAATGTTATTTTATTCTAGTTCTCTTTCATTTTATTGGGAACAGCCCCAAAATTTCAATTTATGGCAGTAAAAAACTCTACTAGTGGCATATTGCTTTTCTTCTTTGTTTATTTTCATTTGAGTAAGTTAAGACTTTGTGTTAAAAAAAAGGTTAAGACTTCCAAATTTATTTTATATATTCATTTGAGTTATGTTTATTTGAGCCCAAGTTATCAATCATATTTACGTAACGTCTACAAAGATAGATAAATCAGCTTATTCTAAAAGAAACCCCATGTAAGGAACTAAACAACCACACATGTGCATGAAAGAAAAAAATTGGAACTGAAAAATGTATTTAAAAAAATAAACCCCCGAACCATATCCGGTTTTGGGAACAATTCGATTAGATAGTAATAAATAGTTACGGCCCCCTCTAACTCGGATTTCTGGCTCTGTCCCTGGTTATATAATCGATTTAACTTAGGGAAAAGAGTTTGGTTGTCACTAACCCTTTTGTTTTAGTCGTTCAAGTCTTCTGTGCATGACGGAGTTCCACGAGAGCTTCCAACCGCGTTAATTCACCTCAAATACTTAACTATAAATGATGTTAACTTCAAGCATAAAGACTGGTTATCTTTTCTTGTTCTTTCGATCAAAAGCTCTCCAAACTTGGAGAAACTTAAGGTAAGGGTAGTAACATAAATCCATCTGGTATCCTATTGGTTTTTAATTCTTATGCTAACATAACACTTTCTGTAGATTGACAATAGAAACGTCTGGGCAGACTATGTCTATATGGAAGGTGGCGTATTTACGGAAGATGATATATGCTCGTTTACACTCGAGGATTATGCAGATATTTGGTTGGAGCATTTGAACGAGCTACATATTGAAGGTTTTAAAAACAAGGGAAATGAGTTGAATTTTGTGAAACTTATCTTGGCCAAGTCACCTATGCTAAAGAATGTGAGGATATATCACAAGCTCACCCTGAATGAATTTATGCAGATTTCAAAAGTTCTCTTATCATTCCCGCGTGCATCACCAGCGGTAGTTATCAATGTTTGACGGATGGAACCAATTATCGTAACGCATTGTGGTTTTGCTGTCTCTCTCTAGTGTGAGATAGGTTATGAGAAATATGATCTTTTGTTATCTGAATTTGTTAAAAGTTGAGGTTTTACTGCCAATTCTGGTTATGTAAGATGGGGTTGGTGTTTTTGGTTTTATGAGATGTGTTAATTAAGTTACCTAATTTTCGACATTTCGTGAGCAGAAGCTGCATGAACTGAAGTCCTAATTGGTTCTTAATTCTCATAGCGGGCTTATAGTTCACGAGCAAATAGTGGATGCATGTAACATCCATTCGATGTCAGTACAAAAGCTGTTTTGAATAAGTCGGAGTTGCAAACAATAGGCTAAACAACTTAACCTTCTGACTTGGTCATTTTAGCCAAATATTCAATATAAGTACGTCTCATTGCTCAAGTAATAAACACTTACTTTATATCATACGGTCTTTAGAAATGTCATATCTTCATAGCCATCTTACTTGTCTTTCTAAAGTATAAAAATCATCTTAAAATGACATATTTTTTCACAAAGTTATAAAATGTTTTATATCCTTCTTTACGTCATTTTCAATATCATTCTCAAGCATTTTTATGTTTTAATTGGGATGCAAAATAAGCTATTGAAAGAAAAAAATAGCATTAAGAGCAGAATTTATGTCCATGACATTGTCACGTCAATTTTGGTTAAACATTTTTGCTTAATTAACCAATATTTTGAAAACTGAACCGGACATCGACCAGTTTTTCTTTTATTTCAGTTTTTTCGGGATTTTTGCGGTTTTTTAGGTTGAACCGAAAGAATCGTCGAACCGGAACCTGTGTTCACCGGTTGAGATGCCTCTAAAGTGGATGTGGCAATAAATTTCACATCTGGAGACTGATACGAAAGTAAACTTGTTGAGCCTAAAAAGGTACCAAGTATTGTTCGATTGACTCTTCTAACCCATTTATTAGACATGTTTTCCTCAAATTGAAGATGAGTTCAATGGTACAACCCATCGAGATTATTATTATTTTTTTCATAAAATAAAAATAAAATATATAGAAGTTTAAGTGGGACTACCCGTCAAACTATTTAACATATTTTAACTCATGTAACACACTAATTGGTTTAGACAAACATGTTAAATAGGTTAAACTATTTAACATGTCAAACGATTTGTGTATTAATGATATCTCATGGTATCTCATCAATTAAATGATTGTGACCTGACTCTAAAACAAACTTATGATCGTGAGATAGATAGTTGCCGTTTAAAACAAATCAAATCAAATCACACTTAAACATATTTAGGTCGAGATTTTCTAACCCGCCAACCCGAATCCGTAAAATAAAAAACCGAACATGTTGGCACTCAAACAAACACTTACCTAAAAAGTACTGTACTTGGTATTTTTTAGATTTTAAAACACAAAGGCAAACAACAACTGCCAAAAACATTTCCGGCGATTGAAGGTCCATCTCCGGTTAGTTACTTTATGCTTCTCAAAACCCATTTATTATTTCTTATTTATAGTCTTTGTTTTATCATGTTTACTAAGGGTTTTAGCCTTTTAGGTAGATGAGAGGGTAAATAAGTAATTAAGCAGGTTCAAATTTGCCCCCAAATAAGCACTCTAAAATGGTAATCTATAGGCAGAAAATAAAAGCATCTCAAACACCCTAGGATTGCTTTTATTACCATACATTTAGAGGTCTTGACGGTTGTGGTACTTTCATTTTGATTTTGGGGGTGTTTGTTTAAAGCTTATTTAGAGGGCTTATGAGCTTATTAGCTTATATAGCTAAATAAGCCCAATCTAGGGTTTTTTTTTTTTTTTTTTTTTTTTTTTTTTTTTTTTTTTTTTTTTTTTTTTTTTTTTTTTTTAAGAACGGCACCACACTTGAAATCTGACCCCCTAGTTAAACCATCCAAACGGGCATGCCCCGGGACCCAAACCACTAGAAGAGACCAGCGAAGGGAAACCCCTAGAACTCACGGCTTCGAACTAGGAGGAAAACCTGGATTTTTTGTCACTTGCGAGACTTGAACCCTGGGTAAAACCTCCCCCAAGCTCCAGAAGGAGCCCAGGTGGCTAACTGAGCTAAGCCAGTTGGTTTAAAATATATATAAGTTTAAGTGGGACTACCCGTCAACCTATTTAACATGTTTAACTCATGTAACACACTAATTGGGTTTGACAAACGTGTTAAATAGGTTAAACTATTTAACATGTCAAATGATTTCTCGTGGTATCTCATCAGTTAAATGATTGTGACCTGACTCTAAAACAAACTTATGATTGTGAGATAGATAGTTGCCGTTGAAAACAAACAAATCAAATCATACTTAAACATATTTAGGTCGGGATTTTCTAACCCGCCAACCCGAATCCGTGAAATAAAAAACCGAACATATTGTCACACAGACAAACACTTGCTTAAAAAGTACTGTACTTGGTATTTTTTAGATTTTAAAACACAAAGCCAAACAACGACAAAAATCATTTCCGGCGATTGAAGGTCCATCTCTGGTTAGTTACTTTATGCTTCTCAAAACCCATTTCTTATTTCTTATTTATAGTCTTTGTTTTATCATGTTTACTAAGGGTTTTAGGTTAGATGCGAGGGTAAATAAGCAATTAAGCAGGTTCAAATTTGCCCCCAAATAAGCACTCTAAAATGGTAATCTATAGGCAGAAAATAAAAGCATCTCAAACACCCTAGGATTCTTTTTATTACCATACATTTAGAGGTTTTTGACGGTTGTGGTACTTACATTTTGATCTTGGGGGTGTTTGTTTAAGCTTATTTAGAGGGCTTATTAGCTTATATAGCTAAATAAGCCCAATCTAGTTTTTTTTTGTAACCATGGTTTCCCATTTTTGGGCCGACTAAGCACGGGGTTTGAAGTTTGAACCTACCGCCACACAGATTCAAACCGGGTAAAGTCGTACCTTTTTAGGTGGTTGGATGGCCACATTTGTTTGCACCTAGCAGGAACCTTAGGACACACAAATTTTAGTCATAATAGTCACAAGCCTTTTACCAAGTGTTTGGTTAAGCTTATATTGTTGGGCTTATGAGCTTATATGAAGGAGTTTTGATGATCCCAAATTTGTCGCTTATTTGAAGATGGGTGAGCTTATATAAGGGGTTTTATATGAAAAGACTTTTATGCCTTCATTTAAGGAGTTTTGATAATCCCAAATTTGTGGCTTATTTGATACTTTTTGATCATTTTACTATCTCAACTAGATAAGCCAACCTGAACCCTAAAAGTGGGCTTGCGAGCTTATTATTCTTAAGCCATAAGCTTAGACCCCTTTGTCCTTGTGTTCTAAAGCTTAGGGGTCGCAGTTTCTGACATGACCCGAGACTTGATATGAAAATAAACGATTTAGGGTGGGTGTAAACAGGTTTCGGGTCGTGTCCAAGTCAACCCGTTTATTAAAATGTCGTGTTTGGATTGGGAGTGGGTTAAATGGGTCAACTTATGGACCCATTTATCTTGTTTAACTCATATAACATTTTTAACAGGTCGTGTTTGGGTTGTGTGTAAACAAGTTTGGGTTGACAAGTCTGACCCTGATCTAACAGGTCATGTTCGGGTTGAGGTATTTTGAGTTTTTGACCCTCCAACCCGCGAAACCAACACGTATTGCTACCGCTACTAAAACTAATATGGAATTTATATCTATGTCGTCATGTTCTTTAATCAACAACTATTATGTTCAATTTCAACACTTGCGTATTAATTCAAATTTCAATATCAACTAGTGTGTATCAGACATATTTTGTGTGTGCATTAAACAAGTTTTTGAAATGTACAATCATCCAGTATACAAGTTTGCATTCGGTAACTTTGCAGCCAGCAAGAATATCCCGAGATGGATTGGTTCAGCAACCTTCCTCCAGGCATACTAGAAAATATCTTATGTTTTCTACCGATTCAAGAGGCAGCACGGACTAGTATCCTCTCTCGTGAATGGAGGTACCGTTGGATCAAGATCCCCAAACTTGAGTTTGAGGAGTTTAGGTTCCATGTATCGACTGATGGGGCTGAGTCTAATGGTGCTGATCTGGAGCAAATGTCTGATCAAACAAGTAAAAGAAAAGATTTGATTAAGAGACGTAAATTTTTCTATGCTATATGCCAAGTTTTGTTAATGCACGAGGGTCCATTACATGAGTTCACCCTTAACATGCGCCCATGTGACCAAAGTTTTATTGACGACGAATTAGTTGAGATTGATAGTATAATATTTCATTTGTCAAGGAAAAATACCGTCAAGAAATTAGCGATCGACAATGAATGGGGGTGGTATAAGCTACCCTTCTCTCTTTTCTCATTCTGTCACTTAACAGACCTACGTCTCGGTGGTTGTGCCTTTTCCCATCTACCAACATTCAATGTATTTGGTAGTCTTACAAGCTTATCTCTCGAGGCCGTGCACATTTCTATCAAAAAACTTCTACATCTACTATCCAATTGTCCAATGCTCAAGACAATGACTCTGGTAATTTTAAAGTAAGATAGAATATTGATTATTGTCAGCTTTCATAACTTACCTGACTGTTGTAAGTTGATGCAGGTAAATGAAATGTATATGAGAAGTGGATATCCCACCGTTAGTGACAATCCCGCCATATTTGACCTATTCGGGTGTTTACCAGTGATCGAAAGTTTGTCTATCCCGTTTACCATCTTTCAGGTACTTTTCATCACGTGGTATATAATCAATTTTTTTCTTTTCCGAATGTCAACATTTATATGGGGAAAAGAGTTTGCTTATTACTAACCCTTTTGTTATAGTGGTTCAAGTCTTGTGTTCATCACAAAGTTCCACGAGAGCTTCTAACCAAATTAAACCACCTCAAATACTTATATCTATATGAGGTATGCTTCACTCGCAAAGACGGGTTATCTATTCTTGTTCTTTTTATGAAAAGCTCCCCGAAGCTGGAGAAAATTGAGGTATGGGTGATAACATAAATCCATCTTGAATCCTGTTAGTTTTGATTCTTTATGCCGAAATACACTAAACACAATAAATCCTGGCATTTCTTGTAGATTGACAATATAGATTTTGAGGAAGGCAACTCCTCCTCTGAGGAAGATAACTTGCTGACAGAAGATGATCTATGCTCCTTTACACTCGGTGATTATTCAGATATTTGGTTGGAGCATATGAGTGAATTACATATCACAAGTCGTTCAATCTTTGGGAGTGAATTGAATTTTGTGAAACTTATCTTGGCCAAGTCACCGGTGCTAAAGAAGGTGACAATAAAACTCGACTACAGGGAGCTTGATGAGGATGAAGAGTTGCAGATTTTACAAGTTCTCTTAAGTTCCCCACGCGCATCACCAGTGGTTGAGATCATTATTTGACGGGTTGAAATCATTGTGGTTTTGTTGACTGTTGGATTTGAGAAATATGATATGTTGTTAGTTTTGCGTTTTGAAGATTAGTAATTGAACCAAACCAAAAGATTGCTAGGCTTTTTATTTTTGCAGTGTCCAAAACTTCTGACTGTGTGTGGGTTTGCCACAAACTGAACCGACCCGATCTACATAGCGTATTAGGCTTAAAATGTAGGCATTGCTTATTGAGTTATCTGAACACTTCCTGAAAAGTGATTTAACGTGTGTTTGGTTTGATGATAAGTATGGGTATGACTGTATGGGAAGTACCTAGCAAGTAGCAATTGTGTTGGAATTGGAGTATCCGCTATTTTGTTTATTTTACTTAACAAGTTATTTACCCATATATTATTATCTCACATAGTATTTGAATGTCTCTAAAAAAGAATTAATAATATGTTTATTGATGGATCTCTCATGTACTGCTAAATTAAATACCTTAAAGTAGGAACTATGGGGTGACTCAGCAGTGAGAATACTATGCTTTTAAAGAAGAGGTCAAAAGTTCGAATCCAACGGGGTGAAAAATTAATCCTCTTACCCAAAAAAAAAAAAAAAAAAAATGTTTTTATTATAAACCTATGCAATAAAAAAACTGAACAGAAAATGTAAATTTGATAAATGTTTAAGCATATATAGAGTAAAAAATCATAAAAAATTATTTTATACTATTAATAAAGTGCGTAAAATTCCAAAAAGAAAAAATATGGAAAAAAAAATTATAAAGTTTGACAAGTCTTACACCAAACATATAAATTGTTAGTTTGTTTAGGGGTTAAAATGCTAAAACATGTTTTTTTCAAAACATGTTCAAAAAAGCAGTCAAACTACCACTAAAATACTACGTAAAACCTTAACCACCACTATTCTCTTTGACCTGCAGTTAAAGCATGCTTCTCAAAACCATATCATGTTTCTAGCATGTATGTTTTTTATACTTTTAACTTGCATTTTGTATATTTGCTATTTTACATGGTCCAATTGGTTTCGGCGGAAAATTAAAAACCCGGTTTAGTTTGGCCCGTTTTCTTGACCGAACCGGTTCAACCGGCCGGATCTAGCCGGGTTTATACTTTTTCAGCCTTTTCATGTTTTTTGTGCAGAATCAGTAGCTTAATAATAAGCAGTTCAGTAAATAGTGAAATGCAATAAGAGCCAAAATAGAATAATTTGAAGAATATGGTAATAAATCCTCCTTAGTAAGGCTTTTATGCTAGATATATGAGGGTATAATTACTTTGAAATAAGCTCGTCCCAACTGAAAAGTAAAAACTGCTTATTTGGCCCCAAAATAACTAAATAAGCATAAGTTGTTTGTTTTATTAAGTACTCCAAATTGTGTATATGCTAGAAAATAAGCAAATAAGACTACCCATTACCCTCACCTTTACGGTTTTACTATATCCCTCACTTAACTCCACATTAGCGCCACGTTATCCCCTCCCTCTAACTCACTCACCACTCCAACCCACATAGTTCTCGCTCACCATTTACATATACCCTATTTTTAATTAACACACACACACACACAAAACACAAACTCTCACCGGTTTCAGCGTGAGAGGGGAGGGTATATAACCCTTTCCACGCGTGATTCATTGGCCAAATAAGCGAAAAACTCACCTCTCACGGGTGAAGCTTGCCTACACTACGCCTTGTCTAAGAAGTTAGGCAGAAAAAGTAAGCAATCCGAGGCACCTTTCAGTTCTGTTTAAAACTATGTAATTGGAGATTTAACGTGTGGTACTTTTATTTCTATTTTGTCCTTATGCTCTAAAACCAATATGAACTTAGGGGTTAAGCTATACAATACCAATGTACTTTCATGAGTGTCCAACCTGACTACCTAAACGGCTAAATTGAAAAGTGTTCCATTAAATGTTACAAACTATTAAAAAAAGTGTTTAAATATGCACATTTTGGTGACGTATCATACCCCAAAAAAAGACATGTGCCGCTCTTTATTTTGTGACATGTCACAAAAATGTGCATATTGGAACACTTTTTAGTTCAGTTGGGAGTTAAGACATTGTTAAAAGTGCGCTCCTATTTTCTAGCTTACACCCATCAAATTAATATCAATGTCCTCATGTGTTACCATCAATAACTTTCATGTTCATTTATTATCTGAATTAGTGTGTCTTAGACTTATTTTTTGTGTGTATTAAACAAAATTTGCAGCCAACAAGAATATCCGGAGATGAATAGGATTAGCAACCTTCCTCCAGGAATACTAGAATCCATTTTATGTCTTCTACCTATCGAAGAGGCAGTGAGGACAAGTATCCTCTCTAAGGATTGGAGGTACCGTTGGATCAAAATCCCAAAACTTGTGTTTGACGACTTTGATTTTCATATACCGACTAATACGGCTGAGTCGTCTGATGGGTCTGAGTCGTCTGATGGGGCTGAGTCTTCTGACGAGGAGCAGATGTTTAGCCAACCAAGTGAAAAGAAAAAGTTCACTGAGTTGACTATCCGGCAAGTTTTATTAATGCACGAGGGTCCATTACACGAGTTCACCATTTCTGTACTTCCTAATACATTTTGTTTAATGTGTCACGAATGTCCGGAGCTCGATAATATAATTACTCATTTGTCAAGGAAAAATACTGTCAAGAAATTAAAATTTGACTTTAACTTTGGGATGTATAGGCTACCCTTGTCTCTCTTCTCATTCCATAGCTTGACAGACCTATGTCTAGATGGTTGTGATTTTGACTATCACCAACATTCAATGGATTTGGTAGTCTTACAAGCTTATCTTTTATGTTTACACAAACCTCCATAAAATCACTTCTACATCTCCTATCAACTTGTCCGTTACTCGACTTTGACTCTGGTAAGTTCTCACTAAACAAACGTTCCATTTCAGCCTTTATAACTTATCTGACTTTAGTAAGTTTCTGCAGGAAATTAACTTTACTTACATCTCTCACAGTAGTGACAGTACCGACACTTATACCATTATCAACCTATTCGAGTGTTTACCAGTTATTGAAAGTCTCTCTACTCATTTTGGCATCTTTGAGGTAATTTTCTTCACATGATATATTATTGATTTAACTTGCTGAAATGAGTGGGCGTATACTAACCCTTTGTTGTAGCTTTTCAAGCCTTTTGTTCATGGCAGAGTTCTACGAGAGCTTCCAACCACATTACGCCTTAAATTCCTATATATTCGTAATGTATGCTTTACTCAGAAACATAATGACGGTTTATCTATTCTTGTTCTTTTAATGAAAAGCTCCCCGAACTTGGAGAAGATTGAGGTAGGAGTGATAACATCAATCAATCTTGTATCCTATTAGTTTTGACTCGCCAAAATACACTAACACAATAAATACCGGTACTTCTTGTAGATTAACAATACGGATCTTAGTGAAGATGACTCCTCGATGGAAGATAAATTGTTTACCCAAGATGACATACACTCCTTTAAACTCGAGGATTATTCAGATATTTGGTTGGAGCATATGCGCGAACTACATATTAGCGGGTTAATAAACTGGGGGAATATGTTAAATTTTGTGAAACTTATCTTGGCCAAGTCACCGGTGCTAAAAAAGGTGATGATGAGAATTGACTACAGGCTGGATGATGAGGATGAAGAGTTGCACATGTATCAAATGCTCTTAAGTTTCCCACGTGCATCACCAGTGGTAGACATCATTGTTTGACGGTGTGAAATCTATTCTGGTAACATATTGCAGTTTTACAAGTTCGCTTAAGTTCCCCACGCGCATCACCAGTGGCTGGAATTATAGTTGACGGGTTGCAGTCATTGCGGTTTTTCTGACTGTTTAGTTAACTGAACAGTTTAGTATTTCAGTTCATTGTCTGATATGGTTTTTAGATGTATGATATGTTGTTACTTGTTAGTTTGTGTTTTGAAGACTAATGTGTGATGATGGCAGAGAAACTGAAATTTGAACCTAATTCACTGAAATAGTTGACCTGAAGCGAATGATGATTTGATTTTTTTATGTTTGCTGTAACTGAACTTTTAGCTCTGTTTGGATTTGCTACATACTAAACCGACCCGGTCTATATATATAATATAAATTTTTTAAATTTATATAGTTTTCAAACTAAGTTATTTATTTACTAAATACAACTGATTAGGCTTGAAATGTTTTATGTTATACTTTGGCTGATTGTGTTGTCTAAACACTTCCTAAAAATTGATTTAAGGTGCGGTATATTGTTAGGAATTTCTATATGTACGGGTTTGATTCTATAACGAAATGGTAATAGGTATCATTACTTTAACAAGATGTTTGGTATATTTATAAAGTACATGTATCTCTATTACAAACCTCAAAGAATATTGTAAAACCACTCTCTTAGATGGGTTTGAGGGATTCCCAGCTCTATAAGTGCATGTGCTATATAAGTTTGAAACCTATCCATTTATACCAAACACCAACTATGAATATCATTTTCATTCTCCACTGTCATACAAGTGAACCTAACACACCCATAGACTAGTCATAACAGGGGGTGAACTTGATAAGCACCGATAAAGATCAATAATGATCCGTTAAAGGATTACAACTAATTAGACCAATCAAGGAAATAAGAAATAGATTGATGGACTTAGTTGATTATCAAATAGTAATGGTTTGTTACAGTAATGTGTTACAAGAACAGGAATGAGAGGATTCAGTGAGGAAATATTTAAAGTGAGTGTTTGGCGGGAAAAGTTCGCAACAGGTTTTCTAACTAATTTGTGGTGTTTTTGACCCGCGTTGACTATTTCAGTTGACTTTTTTACTTAAGGTCCATAGAACTCTCACCATTATCACCCCCTCACCTCCTTCTCACGCTCCACCTCTATCAAAGACACCCTCAGTCACCTCTATTTTTGGCACTTAATGGTGATCTGTCTCACCATTTATTTATTTATTTATTTATTTATTTATTTATTTATTTATTTATTTATTTATTTATTTATTTTGATGAATGTGTAAGGTATTTTGTGAGGTATGTTTTTATAAGTGATATTTTAATGGTGATGATCACTAAATTTGAAAAAATGATGATAGTGATGTGGAGCTAACGTAAAACTAATGGTAATACGGTAATGGTGATCATTAAAAACAACTTGTGTATTTGGTAGAGAGTTGGAAATGAATTAAATTCCATTGTTTGGTAGATGAGTGAAATAAAAATGTGGAGAATTGGAGAGAATTGATAGTGTAATTTTTAAAGTTTCATTTTCATCACTTTTTGTTGAGAAATTGAAGAAATAGAAATGGTTAGTTTTGTAATATTTTTTAACGGTATGTATTTTTCCTTTTTTAACTTACATGTGTATTTTGGTGTCAAATAGATTATTTAAAAAAAAATAATTTGTTTATTTTAAAAAAATACATTTTTAAAAAATATTTTTATTAAATAATTTTTATTAAAAAAATTGAAAATAAAATTAAATATTTTTTAAAAATAAATTTTTAAAAAAATAAGTTTTTAAATTTTTTTTAAATAAAATATTTTATAAAAAATATTTAATTTTTTTTAAATATATTTTTTGTAGATTGTTATTTAGAAAAAATATTTTTTTTTAATTAATTTTATAAAAAAATAATTTAAAAAAAATAATTTATTAAAAAATAAGTTTTTTTAAAATTTAAAATTTAAAAAAATAAATTAAAAAAAAATAATTAAAAAAAAAATATTTTTTTCTAGAATTGTTATTTAGAAAATAATTTTAAAAAAAAAAAAAAATCAACAAACAAATACATGTGAGTCTCATATAACAAAATGTTATTTATTTATTTATTTTATTTTTTTTTTCATTTGTAGGGTCAAGTCTCTGTTATTACCAAACATTAGAATTGAACAAAATTCTATACAGATTTATATTCTCTGAATTTCTATTCTCTAATTATTTCATTTCTATGAAATTCTCTCTACCAANTTTTAAAAAAAAAAAAAAATCAACAAACAAATACATGTGAGTCTCATATAACAAAATGTTATTTATTTATTTATTTTATTTTTTTTTTCATTTGTAGGGTCAAGTCTCTGTTATTACCAAACATTAGAATTGAACAAAATTCTATACAGATTTATATTCTCTGAATTTCTATTCTCTAATTATTTCATTTCTATGAAATTCTCTCTACCAAACGTACCCTTAGCTCATCTAAATGTCAAATTTTATGCTCGTTGGTTGATGTATGATTCAGATAATTAGAATTGATACTCATTGTTAAAATTTAACACATTAACCAAACACTTTCATATGAATTTGATATTTAAACCAAACAAATTTTAATGTTATCAAAATATAACGTATTTTCTTAAAATACTTATTTCACGGTATGCACTCTTATTGTTCACTTTTTAATTTGGTTTTAAATAAATAAAAGTTCATTATATAGAATGTAACTTTCTTTAATTTCTTTTCTTAAGGCAGTCTAATTTTTACTTGATTTTAAATAAATGATTAAAATCTTAAGAAATTAACAAAGCACGTTTTTTTAGAGTTGTAACACAAATCTTTGAATGGATTGAGTCAAGTAGTAGGACGTGTTCGGCTCACTTAACTCATTAATTGATGGTACACAAAGTTATAAAGTTGGTTGAGAGATGTTAAATGTAGATGTATGCGATTATTATTGAAGCTACACACAATTAAATCCACAAAAGTAATTCTTGCATGTAATTCTTAAACGTAGCCTTTTAAGGCTACATTTAGTAATTTATTTTATTTAAAACTAAACTAAAAGCAGAGTCAAATTGGGTTTGTGGAAGAAAAATATCCCATTATACGGTAATTCCTAAATAAGTTACCATATTAATAAAATGATCAAAAATGTATTACAACTTTTAATGTCTAGGTGATGTAAGTGAGTAACTTTTATATATTACTGTAGTATTTCACATGTTAACAGAGCCATAATTTCACAAAAGTTATCTTTAATTGAAAAGATAAAAGTTGATATCTTTTAATTGGAAATAAACATATAGTTCAATACCTTATTTTGCAAAAAGGATAATAAACAATGCCAAACTTTCTAAAAAATACGCCTAAGCAGGCGAAGTTTCATTTTGTTTATTTGATTTATTGAAACTATAGAAAGAATAATGTTCTATAATTTTTTGAGTGTTAATCAAAGTGACTTGAACGCATATTTTTAAATAAATTAAGTAACATAAATGTCACGTTTTATTAATGTATATATATATTTTGTAAGTTCAGTGACCAAATGACATATTTCATAAGTTTAAACTTAAGTGAACAAAATAAAAATTCGTACAAAATAAAAATTCGTTAACTTAAACGCATTTTTTTTAAAAGTTTAGTGACTTATTAGTCTTTTTAACAAAAGTGAAATGAATAAAAAATGAAAAGTACAGTATTGTAAATCTAAGCATAGTGAACCTACGGGGTAAGTACAGTACATTTATTACTGTACTTTCTTTTTATCGATTAAAACATTATTTTCATTTGTATGAGCAGATATCGGCTAAAACACAACAAAACAAACGCAGCCAAACAACAACCGAGAAAACCCTAATTACTGTTTCCTTCTCCGGCAATTGAATCCTGCAGGTAATTTTTTTTTTTTTTTTAATGTTTTAGTTTTCATTTCATGTCATGTTTTTTGGGTTCAATTAATAGAGGGTATTTAGGGCTGCTAGGTTTTTTTTTTTTTTTTTTTTTTTTTTTTTTTTTTTTTTTTTTTTTTTTTTTTTTTTTTTTTTTTTTTTTTTTTTTTTATGTAGATAATTAGCTTAAAATTAAGCAGTTTAAGGAATTGTGAAAATGTGTTAAGACCGAAAAATGAATATTCTGCTAGAAATGGCTTGATTTGCTGCAAAATAACTAGATAAGCATAAGCTCAATTTTAAGCTTATTTGAAAAGGGATGAGGTTTTCCATGTTCATGTATGCGGCCTCACCGGGTTAATCCCGCGACTGTTTCTGACCCTGTATACACCTAGCAAGGTTTGAACCCTTGACCTCGTGTGATTGGATTATGAGCTTATGTAAAAATTGAAAAGTTAATAAGCTTAATTTTGATGGCTTATGAGATTATAAGTTTGGGCTTATAGCTTAATTGAGTTGATAAGCTCAAGTTGGTATGCTCATAAGCTATAAGAATTGAGCTTATTGGCTTTTCAATTTTTGCATAAGTCCATCAAATAAGCTAAAATTGAGCTTATGCTTATCTAGTTGCATAAGCTTATTTGATGGGCATATGTAAAAATTGAAAAGCTAATAAGCTTAATTTTGATGGCTTATGAAGTTATGAGATTATAATTTGGGGCTTATAGCTTAGTTGAGCTGATAAGCTCAAGTTGGTATGCTCATAAGCTATAAAATTGAGCTTATTGGCTTTTCAATTTTTACATAAGCTCATTAGCCCATCTATTAAGCTTAAGCAAACACCCTTGCTGCTTATGTGCTAGAAAATAAGCACGGGTAATACTAGATTTTTACAAAATTTATGTTGACTGATATCGGGTGATAATAACATTGAAAGGTTCACAGTTTATCCGATAATGGGTGCAACTAATCAATTTTGAAAACAAGTTATATCGGATTATCGGGTGACACATGCACTTGCAACTCCAATACTCCATAAGTGTTGTCTGGTATCGGGTGGAAAAAGCAAAATTTTGAAATTAAGTTTTGTTTGATGTTGGCTGATATAAGAAACTAATTAGCATCTACTTGTTATCTGATATTGACCACACTCTTAGTTGTCGGGCGCAACACAGCTCAGTGTTGTCCGAGAAGTGGACACAACTTCAGTTATCGGATACGTTAGTGCTCTTCAGTGTTGTCGTGAACGCTATAGAATATTTTTCAGAAGTTTTAGAATTTCAATTTTTGTATTATTCTGAATTTGTTTCACATTTCTTCATACAGCTATACAATGACTTCACCATCGGCATCTCAACAAACCGTCATTCCTCACAATGAATTACTTCCAAGAGATCAATTCCTACCAATCAAGGAGAATAACTTCATATTTTGTCCGGATTCGATTATTACCAAATGTCCGGTTATGGTAGAAATTCTCAAAGGACATCCCATCTTTAAAGCACTCACTATATCCGAAAATGTTCCAGAAATTTATCTTCAGCAATTCTGGAATACATTAACCTACAATACCACAGTGCCGCCACACAAATTTGAAGGCATGATTGAAGATGTTCACGTTGCTTTTACCTTGAAACAGTTTAGAAGAATGTTTGATCTTAAAGAGAAAAATGACTTTACGGGCAAAGAAGAGTATGATGATTTATCAGGTGAAGAAGAGTTATGTGCCGATATAGTACGCTTAGGATATGAAGAACCACTTCCTAAAGCCTCAGCATTCAGAAGAAAGCATTTGTCACAAGTCTGGGCTACTCTATTTTCAATCATTAATCGTTGTCTTACCTCGAAGAGTACTGGAATGGATCAATGCAGCATCTCAGTGTTAAGAATTTTCCAAGGAATTGCATTCAACAAAAACTATGACTACGCGAGATTATTTTGGAATGATCTAATGGAAGTGGTCAAGGACAAGCATCTGCCATCAAAGGCTCGGAAGTTCGTACCATTCACACGTTTCTTGAAGATTATTATCTTTTCAATTATGAGGCGTTATAAAGATATTCCTAGAAGACCAAATGACCCTACAATTGCAGATTTTCAAATGAAGTATTTACGTAGAGATTGTGGAAATTCAAATGTTCAAGAAATGAGAATTCCTGATGAACTGTTAGCCTATGCTGACCAAACGGCACCTAGTGTTATCGAATATAGGAACTCCTTACGTCCTTCGATCCAGTCAGTATCGGAGGGATCTACCCACGGAGCCACCTTAGCTATAAGAAGTAATAGTGATTCTAAAAGAACACAAGGTGAGAATATTCAATCTTATAATGATTCTGATGATGATAATAATGATGAAGAGAATCCAAACTCACGGCTCAACAGAACTAATTTTGCAAAAGAGGATTCAAATAACGAGGGAGGAGTTGAAAATGACGAGAGGTCAAGTGAAGAAAGTGAGAATCTTCTCCAAATCAAGCCAGTCAGCTGGGTCAATACATCTACTAATGGACTTCATTTGTTGATTTCTAGTATTGAACAAGGCTTCATGGACCCGGTGACGCAAGCAGTAACCCCTCCGAGCCACTCAGTTTCTTCTCAACAAGCTCCTGTTTCAATTGCACACAGAGAATTAGCAAATAATCTGTTGCATTCTCATTCGGAGAATGTCAATATTGAAAAAGGAGGACATCTGCTTACGTCCCGGACTTCTTTGAGTGCACAATCGAGTCTAGAGCCATCTAAAACAATGTCTAGGACACTTGAGTCAAATGAAAGTCTGCGTGAATTTGCTGGAACTTCCGTAGTGGTACCTCATGTTGGTATTTCACAAGGACTGGGAGGAAATCCTACCAGTGTTGGTGTGAACGTGGGTCACGGAGTTGAATCAACTGTTGTGGTAACTGAGCCTCTAAGTGGGCCAGGTGTTAGTGATTTCCCGGAATTTGTTACGAGAGAGTATCTGGACAGCGCTCTAAAGGCTGTCCAAGAATCTTTTGCTAAACAACTTGCTGATATGCAACGACTACTCATTGAAAAGCATGGTGCAACAGAAGAAGCAATATTACCGCCACCTCCACCTCCTTCTCAATCACAACAAGACTTATCTGTGGATGAATTGAAGCAATTGTTACTTGCGAAACTTTTGTCACAATCTGAAGATGAATCTGCTGATGCCGATTTGATTATGATCTTACGCAAACGAAGTGAAGTTTCTCAAAATAGTGCTACAAAGGAGGATGCCATGAATTCTACAAAATCTATTGCTTCTACATTAGAAAAGTTATCTGCACGTCTTGCTGCTCTTGAACAATCATTTGAATCTCAAGCTCATGGTTTAAAGCGAAGACATGATGATCATGATCATGATCATCATGAGGGGGAGAGGCGGCGAAGATTGAATGAAATTGTTGTTTCGGGTGATTTGAAAGTTCAAACTATAGTGTCTAATGAAGAATATGTGGAAAAAGTGCAAGGAAATCCTAATGAGGCTGGTGATGATGTTATAGAACCAATGACGTATAAAAAGCGACTTCGTCAGCAACATAACTCAAATGGATTCTGATATTGAAGAACCCTCTCACCTTTACGGCTCTTCTCTACCCCTAACTCAACTCTACATCAGCGCCACATTATCCCCATACAATTTGAGATTCTACTATTGAGGTACTTTCATTTCTATTTCGTCCTTATGTTCTAGAATCAATATAAAATTAAGGTTTAAGCTATAAAATAGTTATGTTCTTTCATCAGTGTCCAACTTGAGTGCCCAAACTAATAAGTTTTCTATTAAAATGTGTATATTGGAACACCTTTTGAAAGTTGTAATGCTTAGTCGAACACTTTTTAGTTCAGCTACTTAATGGGACATTGATGAAAGTATGCTGTTATTTCATAGCTTAAACCCATGAAATTTATATCGATGGCCTCATGTTTAATCATCAACAACTTTCATATTCAGTTTCAAAGCTAGCGTATTATTTCAAATTTCAACTAGCGCGTCTTAGACTTATTTTTTGTGTGTTAAACAAATTTGCAGCAAAGAATATCCTCAAACAAATAGGATTAGCAACCTTCCTCCAGGCATAATAGAAATAATCTTATGTTTTCTACCGATTGAAGAGACCGTGAGGACAAGTATCCTACTCCTACCTAGTAAAAATGCAGGTACCGTGGGATGAAAATCCCCAAACTTGTGTTTAAGGAGTTTAGGTTTCATGTACCGCTGATAGGGCTGAGTCACTGATGGTTCAACTAGCGTGTCTTATGCTATCTCCCAAGTTTTGTTAGTGCATGAAGGTCCATTATCACCATGGTCAGAGATGACTTATGTTTGATAGACTTATGTCAAGAAATTAACGATTGACTGTGGATATGGGACTTATATGCCAGCCGTCTCTCTTTCTCTCTCTTCTCATTCCCGCAGTTAACAAACCTATGTCTCAGTGGTAAGGTCTTACTAAAATAAACAAACAATTCTTCTCGGCTTTGATAACTTATCTGACTTTTGTAAGTTCCTGCAGGATCCTGACTTTATGAACAGCAGAGATCTGATTGATAGTAGCCACAATCCCACCATTTTGCAGTAATTGAAAGTCTGGCTGTTCCATTTTGCATCCTTCAGGTAGATTTATTCACATAGTACATAATTGACTTAACTCGGGAAAAAGAGTTGGCTTATTACTAACCCTGTTTCGGTCGTGTCAAGTCTTTTGTGCAGGACAGAGTTCCACGAGAGCTTCCACCTGCATTAATCCACCTCAAATACTTCCATACAGCCGAGATATTTTTCACTCACAAAGACGGGTTATCCTTTCTGGGCTTTCGATAAGAAATCCCCGAACTTGGAGAAACTTAAGGTAGGGGTAATAACAGAAATCCATCATGTATCATATTAGTTTTGATTCTTATGCCAAAATACTGACACTTTTAGTAGATTGAAAATAGAGTGCTTGATCAAGATGACTCCTCTATGGAAGATGGCTTATGTACGGAAGATGATATATCCTCCTTTACACTTGATAGTTATTCAGATATCTGGCTGGAGCATCTGAACGAACTGCATATTAGTAAAAGGTTTAAAAACCGGGGAAATGAGTTGAATTTTGTGAAACTTATATTGGCCAAGTCACCTGCGCTAAAGAAGGTGAGGATATTCCTCGATTACAGGGAGTTTGACGAGGATGTTAAGTTTCAGATTTCACAAATGCTATTATGCTCCCCGCGTGCATCACCTGTGGTAGAAGTCATTGTTTGACGGATTAAAACCATTTTCGGTAACACATGGTTGTTTTGTTGCTGCTTAGTGAAATGAATTGTGGAGTATTTGTCCAAAAAGGTGCTGTTTTGCAAATTTGAATATGTTATAACTTGATTATTTTATGCTGATTTTGTGATTCCGATCTTCACATTTTTGTGAAGTTTTAATTGTTGCCTAATTTTGGTAAAATGACTCGTTTGTTGAGTCAAAACCGACTAGCTCAAAGCCAACAAGTTTTTGGTTTTGAGCTAGCAAGGAAGAGAACTTACTTTTCATTTGAAATCATATATGTAGCTATCGAGTGGGTGTTGCTTATAAACGGTAAACGGGAGAGGTTTTCTTCAGTTTATCTCAGAATTAATTTTGATCTTACCTTAGCCACTTTTAAATGTACACACTTAGCGTGGTTTGAACCATAGAACTCTTGTGTACCTCTTTACTTAATAGAAGGAGAAAATGCATTAGTAAACACTTAATTAATGGGTGATGTTGTTTTGCAGAAATACCCTCAAGTCAAATATTTCTTTTGCCAACAACACAATTTAAACACCACATTAATCTTTTATTCAACTTTTCATCTCCATTAAAANTTAAAGAGGGAAACTAAAAAAAAAAACCAAATACCCCCTCAAATATTGCTTCTTTTAAAAATAGAGTGAGAATCATTTCTCAGAAAGAACCCTAACCACCATTCCTTTCTCAAAATCACATCACATTTCTCACCAGGTATTTTTATTTTTTTAAAACTTTTTATGTTTTCATATTTTTAATGGTTCATATTGTTATGAGGATTTAATTGAAGTATTTAATTAACCCTTTTATATTATTATCATAAAATAGTTCCAAGAGGGTGTTTGGGATTGCATATGATGTTAGAAATCACAGTAAAAACCCCCCACAAAAAGGAGGAATGGAGGATAAAAATTGGTTAAAAAATTAGATAAGAGGGTAGAAAGGTGATTTAGTTTCATTCCAAATAAGCTTAGTTTAAAAACACGATAGCCGGTAATCAAGCCGGTAGTAATTGGCATAGGCGGGAAGTACTTGGATTGGAATTTTTATATATAGTTTTTGAAGTTAAATGTATGACAAGTTCATAGGGCAGAGTTTTAACCGTGTTGACCGAGTTTTGACCAAACTGATTTTTGTGGTCGATTCGGCTTAAGTCGCCTTGGTCACTGACCTTGTAGCGAGTAATTGCCGATTACTCTGCCTTGTACTCCGAGTTTTACAAATCTGCTTATCATAAAGTTATAACTTCTTATCTTTCCTCCAAATGAGCAGAAGCAGGTTGTTCTGTCGACCATTCTTAACTGCTTATCTGTTTGAATATCAGCAGATAAGAAAATAAGCATTCCCAAACACCCTTAAATCTTGTTTGTTTACTTTGTAACTATACATTTGGCGATTTAATGATTGTGGTACTTTCATATCTGTTTTGTCCTTGTGTTCTGAAACTAATTCCATGTCTATGCCTGTTTTATCATCGCCAACCATTATGTTCAGTATCATATATCCCGAGAGAGTTTTGTTAGGTCGTATAATTTCTAACTTAAACTATCAAGCAAAGTTTATGTGGCATAGAACGGTAGGTTTTGATAGTAGATAATTTTGCAGGCAACAAGAAATCAAGAATATTGCAGGATGGATATGTTTAGCAACCTTCCTCCAAACATAATAGAAATTGTCTTATGTTTTCTACCGATTCAAGAGGCCGCAAGGACAAGTATCCTATCGAGGGAATGGAGGTATCGTTGGAACAAAATTCCTAAACTTGTGTTTGAGGAGGCTAAGTTTCAAGTATCATATGATGTGGCCGAGTCGTCTGTTGTGGAGCAAACTGTTAACGGATCAAGTAATAGACAAATCATGTTTAGGAGAAAGAAATTTTTTTTCTGCTATATCCCAAGCGGTGTTAATGCACGAGGGTCCAATACATGAGTTCGCCCTTTTCATGCTCCCAGATGACGAAGGCGTTGAAAATCATACATGTGTTGAGATTGATTGTATAATATTTCATTTGTCAAGGAAACATACCGTCAAGAAATTAACAATTGACTTTGAATATGGGATATATAAGCTACCCTACTCTCTCTTCTCGTTTTCTCACTTAAGCAACCTGAGTCTTGTTGGCTGTTCTTTTAGCCATAAACCAACATTCAATGGATTTCGTAGACTTACAAGCTTATCCCTGGATGGCGTATACATCTCTAGAAAAACACTTCTACATCTCCTATCAAGTTGTCCATTGCTCAAGAACGTGACTCTGGTAAAAAAAAATTTAAGATCGAATATCCATTCTTGTGATCTTTCGTATCTTATGTGACTATTGTAAGTTTGCTGCAGGAAATTGACGGTTTATATATCCTTATTAGGAGTGATGAGAGTACTACCATTATTAACCTATTCGAGTCTTTACGAATGATTGAAAGTCTGTCTATTCCCTTTAGCACCCTTGAGGTACTTTTTTTAACATGTTATATAATTGATTTTTTACTTTCTTTTTTTCTTTCTGAAAGGTAACATTTTGGTATATAATTGATTTAAATTGAGGAAAAGAGTTGATTTATTACTAACCTTTGTGTTGGTCCTTCAAGTCTTTTGTTCATGACAGAACTCCACGTGAGCTTCCAGCCTTATTAAGCCATTTGAAATACTTCTATACACACGAGATACCTTTCACTCAGAAAGTCGGGTTATCTTTTCTTGTTCTTTTGATCAGAAACTCCCCAAACTTGGAGAAACTTGAGGTAATAACAGAAATCCATCTTATGTCATATTAGTTTTGATTCTTATGCCAAAATACTAACGATTTTAGTAGATTGACAATTATGAGCTCGAACAAGATGACTCCTCTATGGAAGATGACTTGTGTACGGAAGATGAATTATACTCCTTTACAGTAGATAGCTATTCAGATATTTGGCTGGAGCATCTGAAGGAAGTACATTTTAAAGGTTTTAAAGACTGGGGGAACGAGTTAAATTTTGTGAAACTTATCTTGGCCAAGTCACCCGTTCTAAAGAAGGTCAAGATAACCCTAGACTACAGTGTGTTTGATGAGGATGAAGTGTTGCAGATTTTACAAATTCTTTTAAGCTTCCCACGCGCATCACCGGTTGTAGAAATCATTATTTAAATGGATGGAAACTAATTATGGAAATACATGGCGGTTTTGTTGACTGCTTAGTGGAATGAACACTTCACAGTTTGTCCAAGACTTTGGCTTGCGCCTAGATAGTAGTTTTACTTCTTCGGCTTCAGAACATTTTTATGCACTTTTGTTCGGATTAGCAGGTGTCATCTCTTTGGTTTGACAAAATTTGTTTAAATATGGAAACCTGGTTTTTATAATCTTTGCCAGTTTCAAGTTATCTATTGCTTGTTGTGGACATTGTTTTCTGTTAAGGTGCAATGGTTTGTAAACATTCTACTTTTTTCTTTGCATTTCGGTGTCTCTACTTATTAAAATGCAGAAAGTGATACTAAAATTGTTGAAGTGCGCAAATTCGGTTAAGTTTTGACGGGCATTGTGCCCTCGGACCAGAAGTTTGAAGGCTTTCAATGGCTTGTTGCGACACGTCTTGGTCATTACAAGTATGATGTTGCAGTATATGGTTGCGAGTTGAATTAGTCTTCAAGATGCGTGTGATATTTTCTGGGCCTAATATGTTTCATTTAGGCCCAAATAATATGCTACCAAATTGTGCAGTTTGTTGATATTTTTATGAGCCCGTTATTTAAAGAAGCCCAATATGTATGCTGACCAAATTAACAGAATACCTAGTATACATAGCCCAAACAATCATTTACCCTGAATAAATAGGGGTGTTCACAATTCAGGTAATACCCACGAGAACTGAAAACCAAAATCAAATCGAATTTGTAACCCAATCAAATTTTTGTGAAAACCGAATCAAACTGATTTAAATATTCAGTTTGATTTCATTTTATCTCTATTTATCCTACGAGTAAGGATCAAATGAGAAATAAAAGTAGAATGAGAAGAATGAGAAGTAATAACAGCCGCACATTTCAGATGCACCTACAAAATAAGATGCATCTCCCATAAAATTCTCCTTCTTCATTTGAAATATGTGGCTACAAACACTTCTCACTCTTCTTATTTTATTTTTTCTTCTTAGTGGATCCATTCCCTCCTATCAAGAAAAATAAATAAGGACTTTGGCAAAATGAAAACTGAACTGAAAAAATGAATTCACATAAATATTTATATTTTTGATAAAATTATATACATAAAAAATACCACTAAAACTCATTTTTAGTGTAAATATAACATTTTTAAGCTTGAAATCCTTTTTGGTGCTAAAAATCTATACAATTAATGAAAATAAATAAATAAATTGTGTAATTCGGGTTATTCGAGTTAACCTAAAAAACCGAAGCGAATTCAAATTCGGTTAGGTTTAACCCAATCTGAATTCTATTTAGTTCCACAAAATTTTTTTAACCGAATTAACTGAATCAGATAAATCAAACCACCGATAACCAAACCAATCTAGAATACTCAACAATCATTTACCCTAAACCACAGTTGGCGACTTCTGTAAAACAGATACTTTACTAGTACAATAATATTGCATGTATTTGCTAAAACAGGTGTTAAGAAACATTGTTTTATTAGTTTTCATTAAGTTACCTATACATTGTCACTTTGATACATGATACAAACTGTTTATATCATATGTAACTAGTAATTTATAGCTAATGTTATAATTATTTTTGTAACTGTTTAATAAACATTGATATTGGTTTGAAAATAATGTAAAACACCAAACGCTTTTCCATGTTTTCGTATTATTGATGCTATGTGTTATGAATTTAGTCTTTATTTTAGCTTAAGTCAAAGTCCAGGGGGTTATGTGTCGTGTTTAGTTATTAGTCAAGTAGGAATAGGTGTTTAAGAGGTTTAATTGGTTTACGCCTTGCATGGCAAGTAACGTTCCCAGCCAACCTCCTCATATAAACATAGGTGAGGGGATGAGGCACAATGTACATCATTCTTTCAATACTAATCGTCCGGTTAGGGTTATATCGTGTGCTAGTTCTTTTTCTGTCGACATTAATATTATGTGTGTGCTCATTCTTCTCACAAGTTCGAAGAATTCCGTGCTAAACAAAGTTTATCTTTAATAGATTTAAACATTTTTACAGTAACTAGTTTTGCAGCCAACAAGAATAATACCGAGAGATGGATATGTTCGGCAAGCTTCCTCTATGCATAATAGAAACCATCTTATGTCATTTAACGACTAAAGAGGCAGTAAGGACGAGTATCCTTTCTAGGGATTGGAGGTACCATTGGACCAAAATTCCGAAACTTGAATTTATTGAGGATGCGATTGAACCCACTAATACTGAAGCTGAGCTATCCGAAAGGTGTAAACTTATTTACCAAGTTCTGTTAATGCACGAAGGTCCAATAAATGAGTTCACCCTTTCCATAAACACAAATATTAAATCATGTGATGAGATTGATCGTATGCTATTTCACTTATCGGGGAAAAATACTGTCAAGAAACTAAGACTTGGCTTTAACTATTACTATAAGCTGCCCATCTCTTTTTTCTCATTCCGTCATTTAACGGACCTATGTGTCAAAAATTGCAATCTTGACGATGAACCAACATTCAGTGTGTAGTTTCTAGCCTCACGAGCTTATCCCTTGAAGGTGTTTATATCTCTAACAAAACGCTTCTGCATCTCCTGTCCAATTGTCCACTTATTAAGACTCTGGTTAGTTCTTACT